>JAUCBJ010009157.1:0-100080 GCA_032718475.1 Nemertoderma westbladi
CGCTTTCCTTTCTGCTTCTGCCACTTTTGTCTCTGCCGCTGCCTCTGCCGCTGCCGCCTTTCTTTCTGCTTCTGCAACTATTACTGCTGCTTTCTTTCTGTCTTCTATACGTTTTTTCCTTACTTGTTCTTCCCTTTCTCTAGCGATGCGGAGTTGTTCATCGAATTTAGCTTGGTTCGCCGCTAACCTATCCACATCAATCGCATCTAACACAAGTTTGGCTCCTTCGCTATTAGGGCTAAGTCCCTCTAGCCTTCTCCTCAACTCTTTATCTCCCACAAAACGCTGATAGTCTGACAGATAGATATCAATGGCATCCTTCTTATGCGGTTTCTCTGCCGTCGCTTCACTTTCCACTTGGGAAAAAGTAGCGTCTGTTGATTCTCCATGGGTTGATCGCTCCTCTAGCTGAGCTTTCCACTGAGCAGTTCCTCGAACCTGGAGATTCACTCTTTGAAACCAAGTCTTTACGGCAACTTGCAACGACGTGTCTTGTTTTCTTTTAGAAGCCTCCTCAAAGGCGGATAAGATTAGCCTAATCCGCAAAACTCTTTCTCTAACTTGATAAAGCAGCGATCCCTGCTCTTGAGGTCCTTGAGGTTGTTGAAACAGTTGTCTCTCTACTCGCTCCATAGAGCTGAAGAATCCCTGTGCGTATCCGGCTGCGGACCTCTTCCATACAGCTGGATCGATGGTCTCCTTGGCTACTCCCATCCGGTGTATGTCTTCCCAGGCAGCTTCTGATAAATCAAATGGGAGTCCGGGTCCGGGGAAGTTCCATTGCGACTCAACAATAGACTTCAGTTCTTCACTAGTGTAGCCCGCGTAGCTATCTCTAGTTGACCGTTGACTTCTCGCCCAATCGATCTGGTGTTCTTCCACCGCGATCAATAACCCAGCGAGCACGGCTGCAGGAAGGATGAGAAGGGGATCCGTATAAACCGCATCCGTCATCTCTGCTCCGCTCTCGGGTGTCAGCTCTACAGTATCCTCACTACTGGAGCTGCTGGGCCGCTGAGGAATAAGTTCTTGACTAGCGGGTTGTTGCTGTTCCGCCGCTTGTTGGTCCCGCTTGACCTGAGCTCGGGTGCCTATGATAGACCTACGATGTTGGACCAGCCTAGGTTCTGTTATTACTACTGGAGGGATGACTTTCCTCACAGTGGGAGGTGAACTGGATTTACGACCAGACAGTGGTACGTCTCTATCTGAGTCGCAGATAGTTACATCTAATAAACTGTCTGACAGGTTCTGCTTAGTATCAGACATGACTAGGTATGTACAGTTGAATGCCTACTGCTATATTACAGTCTAAGCAAGTCTAGTAACTCAGTATGAACTGCTAGCCTAGTAATTAATTACCGTTACTGCTACTCAGTGTAGCGTGATATATATATAATATATTAGAATACCGGTATGCTTATAGTATATATAACTATTATTACAGACTAGGTTTATCACAGAATACCGGTATAATTTTAGCACAAATATATATAAATATATAATAGGCCTATCGGAATACCGGTATACAGCTTACAGTTTGTAGTATATATAATTCTGGACTAGAATTAATTACAAGTACCGGTATAATTTCAGCCAAAATTTATAGAAATAAAGATAATAGGCCTATCGAAAATACCGGTATATCAATTATTTTAAATAATTGAATTTCTGAATTTTAGGGTTACTTGGTTACTTTACTTACTTTATTACCGTTATTTGAGCAGTAATCCAACTGATATTGAGACCTAATGGTTGTATGGTAGGCCTACGATTTATAAATCGTTAGATTTGATTTATAATATATATATACCCGTTTTAATGGGTTTTGTCAATGTTTGAAATAAATGTTATTATTTCTGGGGAGTAATCACTACACAAAGCGGTGCGCTTTCAGTGAAGTGTTACGTACAGGACACTAAAACAAATAATACTAATTTACCTAAGTTACTTAATACTACAAATTACGTACAATTCGGGTTGAGATTACAATCTCTAAATAAACACAAAATTTTACAAAAAACACAAATACGAATTTTTAGGGTAATTTTACAAGAAGTCTACAAACCAGCCTAACAAAGGGTTAGAAAACTGATTATTACAGCGGACAGGGTACTACGGTATTTGAAATAATAAGTAGTAGTAAATACACTGCGTTGTCTAGATAGGAAAATACCACCGCCTGACGACCTATAGCCGTATCGCTATAGGTTCTACGTTATGTATCACGGAGTGTTCCTACCTAGAAGTTAATAGAGCTAATCGAATGTGCCTATCAACCACTTTACAACACAGATATAATGTCTACAATAATTACTTCGGAAAGTACTGTACACTAAACCCTAAATTAGGTACGAGTACTTGTATAACAAATAATCAGTAGTTAAATATACTTGAACAGCTAAAAGAACCACGGCATCTGCTGGAGTGACCGATGCACAAAATCACCAGTCTTTACCTACGCCGAGCAGCCCGTGTAGTACCGGGGTTAATTTAACTATAGCGGTATGTATAACAAACACAATTACTGTAGGAACAAACTTGGGGAATGAATGTTGCGAATAATCGCATAAACTCTGAATAATAAATATTACGCTACGCGTACAAACTACTCAAACAAAATACAGACCGAACACTGACAGACTACTATCAAGCCTAAACAAACTACGGTATATGCAGACTCCGAAATGATTAGGGAGTATGCGCTCTAACCCAGTAGTGCGACTTATTCTTTAGTTGGGGGTTTACCTTACAGCGTTCGCTGCCCCTACTGCCTAATCGTACTTAATCGGACAGATGATCTACACACGCGGCAATCCGTTCAGACCTAATAACAGCCAGACAACTATCCAGCCTACAAATTATCTAAATAAAATTATACGCTACCCGTACAGACTTACACAAACAAAGTACAGACTAAACGATGGCAGACTACTCTCAAGCCTAAATAAACTACAGGACATGCAGACTCCGAAATGATTAGGGAGTATGCGCTCTAACCCAGTAGTGCGACTTATTCTTTAGTTGGGGGTTTACCTTACCGCATTGGCTGCCCCTACTTCCTAACCGTACTTAATCGGACAAGTGCTCTACACACACTGCAATTCGTTCGGACTTAACAGCAATCAGACAACAGCTCAGCCTACAAATTGTCTGTACAATCTGATCAGGTTTACACGCCTTCTGTTCAATACTGGCCTACAAACAAATAAAACTGACAGAAATAGGCCTAAGTAAAATCCCAATAAAAACCAGGCGTCCCCGATTAATTATTAAGACCTACCGGCATATATAATCAAATCGAATAATACTGCTGTACTTATACGGAAGTAGGTACCGGTCCGGATGATCAGGCAGTCAGGCCTACTGGTTACCGGTCGACCGATACTTTCGACTTTATTGCTTACTGCAATAAAGAAGCTATATCCTTTAATGTTCGCGCTTTCAGACCTTTGGCAGTTTAACCCACCAAATTAAGATGTCTTCTAGATATTAAATCTGTTTTTAGTCTATGACAAGTATTTGATTCACTACACTAGTCGAAACCAATCCGTGCGCGACCATTCACCCGCTGGATATTCCCGGGAGATTGGGTTCGACGGTTTAATTTTATTGCTATGTAAGCCTAATGTATTATTCGACTGACAGTACTATATAATCTCTGACAATATTATTCACCTTCGGTAATATTAACAGTTCCTTTAGGACGTGGCGCTTTATCTATATAAACAGAGTTATGACTTAAACTACTCACAACGATATGGCTTAATTATAATTCACATATATGGCGCATTCTTTAGGAATTGCTTCTTTAACAGACTCACTCATACACAATGCTGCACAATACTGCACACTAATCTGCCAATCTTCACTGATTTTAGTCACATATAAAAGGAACACAGGCTGACTCATGTAGGGTCTATCAAATAACATTAGATTCACTTCAAACCACTTTAACATAAGTCACAATCGTTATTGGTAACCTTTCTCTCTTACCTTCGGTATATCAAGAATATTGGGTTGCGGGGTTATTTATCGTTATTCCAAATATAATAATTCATCAACCATATTATGAAGAACTGACAGTAAATAGCAGTATAAAACAACAACTGAACACTGATTGTTACGAGTTTGCAATGTTTCAGCAGTCAGGATGTATGATCAGTTAGCAGTAGTCTTTAGGTATGCTGATATGTCAGTTAAAGGATATATGCCCTTTATAATTAAACCTACTAGTGTAAGACTAAAAACAGTAAGGCACAAAATACTTCCAAGCCGTTCTTTCTTAGGCTCAGGACTGAATGTAAACACTGCACATAGGCATTGCGTCATTTCTCGGAAATTTTCTGTACAAGGAGCCACAAAAACGCTCTCATTGGCTGACTGAACTGAGAGACGCCGTAGAACAAAGGAAATCAACACGTATGAATGTCAGCTGTTAACCGTAGTCATAGTAACTACTGTTCAAGAGTAGCTATCACCCTTTTGCGTCACGAATTGCCATAGAATCATAAAATATGCCTTTCACAGTACACATACGGAGGAAATAGATCTTAGATCCTCTAAAAACACCGATACAGCAATAATACGGTCTCTTACACTTATTAAATCAACTACAGAGTATTTCAATGTAAAAGATAATAAAAATAACGGGGCAATTCAGCAAAGGCTTTTACACTCTTTGATGAATTCAAATTGCCCGCTTTTTTGTGTGAATGTCATCGTTGAAGACCAGACCTGTTTTTAATGATTCCTGGACCACGATACGATACCTACTGTCTACTGTAGGTCTGTAGGTGGTCTTGGACTTACTAACAGAACATTGACAACCCAACATTATAGCGTGTCCACTGTCGTCGAAAAGGAGGGAAATTTGAATTGAAAACTATACACGTTTGGCTTCCTGTCCAAAGTTATACAGTCAGACAGTTGATAATAATTAGGCTTCATACAGTACTGCCATATTGCACAGCGTAATTATACTTACTGTGTGCCGCTAGTTGTTCTTGTTAGGCCTACTACAGTAAATATTCATTGTGGGTCTGGTCTGCTGTGCAATTGTTCCGCGTTTATCATAACAATCAAATAGGTACTGGTAATAATTGCCTAGTTGCGAGCAGTTTGCACGCAGGTAGACCAAATTTCAACAAAATATTGACGTTCAAACACAAACATTAAGTCAGACCATGGAATAGATTATTCAGATTAAAAGACTGTCCTACATGGCAACTGCTGAGATAAGATCTCTTAATTATTAAATATTCGGTTGGAGGCTGGGGGGGGGGGGGGGGGGGGTGTAAGTTTAAGTACACTTGTTGATAAATTGGATTTCACGTGCTTATTTACATGGTAACGGGGAAATGTTTTTGTTCATACAGTATAAACAGTTATAACTCCTTTCGCATAAATGGTCGTTATTCCAGGTTGGAATTTATGTACTCTGCCTGCAGCCGCAAGATAGTTTTGTGTAGCCTACGCCCAAAAAAACCATAGTGCGATTTGCACACCTACTTTATTTAGTCTACAACGCAATGGTTTGTTTCAATTTTTCACACCTACGTCCTTAGAATATATCGAAAAAATATGCACCCCTTGGTAATTAATAATTATAATTTAATTATGCCAATTATGGTACTGTATAATATTACAATAAGTTTGTAGCTGAAAAATATAAAAATTTTCAAAAATCTGTTAAAACTGAAAACTGAAAAAATAGAACTGAAAAACTTAGGATGAAGGAAGATGTAACAGTACGCACTACGCCGTTACATTTAGAGACAATTTTACAAATATTACAACATTCAAACTATCTGTTTCGATTTCCATGCGATCTCATTAAAAAGTGTAAAATAATAATTTATTCATTGTATTGTTAATAAAGCTTAAATATTCAATAACAATGACCGACAAGGAGATATCGATAGCTGGTAAACGAGTGTTCGCTTCCTTTGAGTTACCTTTAGCAGCGGCCGAGTACCTGCGAGCCTTCGGTATAGTTATAGACGAGTGGCACGATATGCGACACCTTTTACCCAGAGACTATTTACTCAACGCCGTCAAAGATGTGGAAGGATTCATATGTATTCCCACAAACAAGGTAGACGATGAACTTCTGGATCACGCGAAAAACTTAAAAGTTATCAGCACTTATTCGGTTGGCTTGGATCATATAAATATACCAGGTGCAGTATTATAAATCAAATCCATTATTATAGAAAGCGTAATTTGTAACTAAAGAGAAACAATAATGCTCATTTTATAGGCAAATTCTGAAATATAATTTTGAATACAAAGTTATGTTTGTACAGTACAGTATATTATGTTTGTTTGTATATAGTAAGTTTGTATGTAGTAGTGTACTGTAGCACAATGTCAATTATCTAGATAGGGGGGATACTGGACACAATAAAAATGCATCCAGCTGATTACTATCAAAAATAAAACTGTAACCTGTTCTATATTGTGTTTAGTTTATTGTTTTGGTTAAAATATCGTGCCACTATAACCTGCTCCTTTCCCTAAATTGATAATTTAACATTGAGGCGGGATATTAATTCCCCAAGGCAGGTTTTGCGTCCAGTCAAAAAAATAAAATTACTACTCTAAGTCGTAGTCTTAGTCTATCTATCACTTTATAACATTATAGTTCTCATCTCGTTACGCTATGGCGGTCTGATTAGACACTACGCCCACTGTGTCAAGAAAATTAATTAAATAATTAATATTAATAACAATCATTGTTCTACCTTTGCAGCCGTTCTATCTCGTGGAATCCTTCTGGGCAACACACCGGGTCTACTGGCTGACACGGTGGCGGAACTAGCGATCGCCTTGCTACTCTGCGTCGCCCGACAACTGAGCGAAGCGATGAACGTCGTTAGGAGTGGACGAGACGGTAAATTACGCGACTTCTTTATGTGCGGTCGAGACGTGCGCGGTTCCACCGTCGGAATAGTCGGTCTCGGAAGCATCGGACAATCATTAGCCGGAAAACTGTCCGGTTTCCAAGTCAACCGAATTCTATACAGCGGTCCCACCGATAAGAAAGTAGACTACGCTACCTACGTTACTCTCGAAGATTTGGTCGCTAATTCCGATTACGTCGTAATAACTTGCGCTTTGAATGAATCGACTAAAGGATTGTTCGATATGCGGTTGTTTAAGTTAATGAAGAAGTCGGGTTGTTTGATTAATGTGAGTCGAGGTGCGGTTGTTAACCAAGAGGATTTGTACGAGGCGCTTACCGGGGGGGTGATCGCCTCCGCTGGGTTGGATGTGACCACGCCCGAGCCCTTCCCAACGGACCACCCGTTGCTATCGCTACCCAACTGCGTGGTGCTGCCCCACATTGGATCTGCCACTGTCGGGACTCGCACCGACATGGTGTTGTTAATGGCTAGGAACCTTGTGAACGGGTTGTCTGGGAGACCCATGGAAACGCCTGTTTTGCAATGACAAGGTCTACTACATAGTATACCTACTGAACATTAGCTAATATACAGTAATTCTGTAGTAATTTGGAAATTTAATTTGTTATCAATTTAATTTAAAAATGATTCGTTTAATAATTGATTGTGGAAAATATTTTAATTGTAGATTTATCCTTAAATATTATAAATAAATAATGATTAAAAGTAATTGTTTACATGCTGTGGCACTATTTTCACTTTTTTGTAGAGTGTAATAGTCCATATACTTTATACTGTGATGATGATATCTGAGTACGTCAATGTTTTTTCACCTCACAGGTTTGGTGTAAAGTTAGGCAAAAAATCATAAAGCCGTTGTCGACAACGACAACCCTTATATATTGTTTAAGACTATTAATTCCCACACAGACATGTAAGATAAATAACGTTTTCTTGCAAGCGCAATAAATGATTATACTGTATTAGATATAGAAACACATATTTATTGTATTACTTATAAAAGAGCCTAATGCCATACAATCAATGTATTGAGTTACTGTAATGAGTTAATGAAATGAGTAAATGTGTTTAAAAGAAATCGATGTTTGAATATCAAATGTGTTACAATAAATTACATGTTGAGTACTTATAGTGCATGCAGCTGTGATGGTCTCTATTTTGTGATGTCATGTAGCTGTGGAGGTGGTGGCACGAGTATACGAATATTTATTGATTTCCATATTGACCATTGTTAACAAATACATAAGTGTGGGTCTAACTGTACAGAGGTTTAATTAGGGATTAATTTAAACCAGGAGACACTTGTTGATACATATTACTTTGTATACTTTAGGTCTACTGTACAACAGTAGGTTGATACTGTACAGTATAAAACAGTTAGACATATTAGACGACTTGTTTGTAACTTTTTAGCATCAATATAAATTAATCACGACACTTTGTTGTTCGCACTCAGTATGTACATATTCTCAATAAATTCGATGCAGGAAATTATTATATTCGCTTATATCTCAATTATATTATTGATATACGTTGACGCATCTACGGACGAAGCGGTAGATACAGTTACTGAAGCTACGGGTAGTTGTCATGAGTTAGATGATAAATGTAAACAATGCAAAACATTCGGCGGTGTAGAATTGTGTAGAAGCTGTTGTCTTAACGGTGAATGCGTAGATAATGTGGATAACGCGAATAAACCATGCCCTAGGTCCCCAGCTCTGTCGAAAGCGACCGCAATTACTTTAGTGACGTTCGGGTCGTTAATCTTTGCCTTTGTTATCGTTATCGGCTGCTTTCGCTATCGCAGCGGGCAACGCAATAGACGTGAAGTAAAACTTGCCAAACAGCAACAACAGGAAATGATCGCAAGGTTGGATTTGGGACTCTAACTTAAACACAAAAATCGTACACTATATTATGGTGGACTACATTTCCAGTCGCAACACAAACTACATGTGTTCAATGGGTTTAAAAATTAATTAAATTAAAATAAAAACATTAAGGGAAAGGAGCAGGATTTAGGCTCCCCTATTGTTAATTTTGTGTTTAAGTTAGAGGAGCCAGGAGATCCAAATCCTACCTTTCTCGCAGATGTGGGGTAAACGATGCTGGAGACACGGTCGTTGATGAAGGTCCGAGGTTTGAATGGGAAGAAGAGGATTTACATATGATGAGAGAAAGAGATCGTTATACACCCGAGTAAAGATAGTGTGAACAGGCACAGTAGACGAAATTACAATGATTTACTGTGATTCCCGTTGCTCTGGAAACATTACGTCAATGAAAACTACTTGTAGGTCTAACAGTAGAAGTGCAGTCATAACCATTTAAATATTATATATAAAAATTATTGAACAGTTTGTGTGTGTACTGTACCCAATATATTTATCTGTACATTATTGTCTGTCGCTAAAAACAAACTTAATTAGGTGAAATTATTTCAGTTCTTTATCTTTCTACAGCATTCTACTGCTTTCTACTACTTCATCTACCGCTGCCCCTCCTATAGCTCAACTTGAATTGACTAATGGATTAATAATAGTGAATATATTTTAGTTTTAATATTTAATTAGACTCATTTATTAGTATTTTAGTAGATGTAACTCGTCGCACAATTTCTTTCATTTTTTTCATTAGCGTTTAGCGTATAAATTGCCACACATTATATATACCAGTACTACACTACTAACTCTGCCGTGCAATGTAAAAAGACCGCAAGTCACAAAAAGTCATTTCGAGTTTTCCGTTTGCCTTCCGATTGTTGGTTTAAAATGTCCGTAAATTACTACTTTTTTATAACCCTACGCAATTGGGGGTGGGAAATTTTTCTACGTGAATATTTTTCACTTTCCATTAATATTTTGACTTCAGGGAAATTTTTTGTACTTACGGTGTTTTTGCATTATACAACCTGTATGTAAATACATATTTCAAGACACATGTTTAAAAAAAACCGTATGTGCGTTTTCTTATTATCTATGCAATGACAAAACACCGCAAGTCTTGTTACTTACGGATTTTTTGTATAAATTTAAGTGACTTACGGTCTTTTTCCTTTGTAACACTATACATATGTTTTGACTTACGGCCTTTCTACATTGCAAATCTCATATCTCTAGAACTTAATTAGATACGGTGTTCTGATTATACCATTAGATAGAGCGCATTTTTTAGACCCAGAAAAAGATAATTTTGGAAAAATGCGACCTACGGTCTTTTTACATTGCACGGCAGAACTGTAGTACTGAATGCTTAGCGTGTGGATATTTCACTTGTGGATATTTCAATTTATCTCTGGAAATGGATTGTTTTCGGCTGGAACCCAGTTCAAGAAGCGAACTGGAAAGCTATGGACTCATAGTGGACCCAGTGGTCACAAGTCCCAGATAGACCATATTCTGTTTCGTAGGAAATACAGGAGCTCTATACAAGACTGTAATGCATTTACACTTCGACCCTTCTCCAGTGATCACCGCCTTATTGTGGCCAAGGTAAGACTTAGTCTGCGTGCTAGCAGAACAACGAAATCTGCCTTGCCGCGGCATGACTGGTCCTCTCTGTTGCAACAGCCAAGTGTGAGATCCAGCTTCACACTACAGCTGAGCAACAGGTATGAGGCTCTTGCCTCTGAGGCGGCAGATCACTGTGAGGGCTATACTGCCTTTACAGAAGCAGTTAAGTTAGCAGCTGCAGAAACAGTTCCTGTATACCCTCGAAACAGGAAAAGGGCCCCCTGGACTGACAACAAAATTCAGAAGTGCCGAAATGACCTTCATAAGGCGCAGAAAGAGTCCCGACTCAAACAGACTACAGCGGCCAAGAATGCAGTTAAGGCTGCATCTAGGTCCCTGAACAGGCAGTACTCTGTTAATCTACAGGAGCTAATAAACCAACAGGTTGATGCCATCAATGATGCTGACGACAGCAGGCAATCATCCCAGGCATGGAAATCAATCAATCTGCTTACTGGGCGGAAAAGCCAACCAACCACCAAGGTTAAGGCTGAATCACCAGCCGATCGCCTCAATGGTTGGAAAGCCCACTTTGAAAAGCTCCTCAATAATGACAGGGTATTGCCTGATAACTTTATAGAAGTAAAAGTGTCTGAGTCTGTACTCCCAGATATTCCCATTGGCGATATCTCCTTTGCAGAAGTGCAGGCTGCTGCAAAGAGCATTAAGACCAATCGTGCCAGTGGAGTAGATGGTGTTCCCCCTGAGGTCTTTAAAATACCTGAGTGTTTAAAGCTCATCTATCCCATCATAGTAGACATGTACCGAACAACAAGAGTCCCACAAGAAATGAAAACAAATAAGTTGGTGCCAGTTCCCAAGAAGGGCAACCTAACACTCTATGGTTCTTTTCGGGGAATCTCATTGATCTCGATTGCTGCAAAGCTATACAATAGGATTCTATTAAATCGCATCAGGGATCCCATTGAGAGACTGCTCCGTGGAAATCAGAATGGGTTCCGTAAAGGTCGTGGGACCATGGAGCCCATTTTGGCACTTAGAAGGATAATTGAAGAATTATCAAAAAAGAAAGACAGGCATCTGGCTGTTATCTTTGTTGACTTCTTCAAGGCCTTTGATTCAGTCTCTCGTTCACGTATGTTCAGCATACTTTCATTATATGGGATTCCTGATGAAATTATTACAGCAATCAGATCAGTATACGATGGTTCGACAACATTTGTGTCTACTGTTGACGGTGACACAGAACCATTTGAAGTGTTATGGGGCGTCCTCCAAGGAGACACACTTGCACCATTCTTGTTCATTATTGTGGTTGACTATATTCTACGCATGTCCTTAGATCATCATAATGATGATGGGGTGATGATAACTCCACCTACTGGCTCCAGAAGTCGAGGAAATCCTGCCAAGTACCTAACTGATCTAGACTTTGCTGATGACTTAGGAGTACTCTCAGAATCATTAGAGGGAGCCCAACGGCTCCTCAGCTCATTAGAACATGCTGCTTCTAGTGTTGGTCTTTTTATTAACTCCAGAAAGACCAAAATTCTGACCGTTAACTTTGAAAGTCCTCAGCAAGTCTCTGATCGGATGAGCATAAGCTCAAAGGATGGTATGCTTGAGCATGTGGACGACTTCTGTTACCTGGGATCATGGATCCGGAAGTCAGGTGAGGACCTTCGAATACGTAAGGGAAAGGCATGGGCAGCCTTGAATAGGCTTTCCAGGATTTGGAAGTCACCGAGAATTAATCGGAAACTTAAGGTCCGATTATTTAGAGCAGCAGTAGTTCCAGTACTCCTCTATGGGAGTCCATGCTGGGCTCTAACTGCTGAGGACACCAAATCTCTGGATGGCACATTCACAAGAATGCTACGCCGGGTTCATTGTGTCAAGTACAATGCACACATCTCCAACCAGACACTATATAACATTGGAGGTGTCTCATTGGTTCCCCCAAGCTTGACACTAGAACAAAACCGCCTCCGCTTTGCAGGACATTGCTTTCGCCGTGAGGACCAGCCAGTGCATAATCTTGTACTTTGGCAGCCTCATGGAGTGAATAAGCATGGTGGACAGCCCATGACTTTCTTGAGACGCATCTTAAAGGACACTGGCCTTAAAGATGCGGATGATCTAGCAAATGTCATGGGTGATAGGGAGTTGTGGCGGTGCAATTTTGTTGACAAGCCGGCACAGCATTCTTAAAAATGCAGCTGCAATGCAGCATGCCGATCCTAGTAGTAGTAGTAGTAGGATATTTCTTAAAAACATGTGAAATATAACGAGTTAATAAGTTAAACTTGCTTATTTTTTTTCCCAATGTAAAGGTGCTCTGTTGCCTAACCCAATTATTACAGTATATATTGAGTATCACAACATTTAGCGATAAGCCGCCTATCTGGCCGCCATTTCCATCTGAGATTAGTTTCCTTAAGATGATAGTTTTCACATTGCGTTATCGTACATTTCGGAGGATGTGTCGGTTACTCATAATATAAACCATCGCCTGGAATAGAGGAAACTTACAAGGATTCCAAATATGTAACATATCTTGATTTTAAAGAGAAATTACCAAGATAAGAGCGTTCTAAAGTTCTTTAGGAGAGAGTTCTTCAGGTCAGGTCAGGTATTCTAGGTCATTGATCAAGAAAACTTGCCACCTCCATGCAGCATAAAGGAGGTGCCACCTGTAGCTGCATAGACCCTCTTACTAGGGCAAATCTGGTCCTGTAACTAGGACCCCCTTCGTTCTGGGATAAGGACGCCCTTGGTCCTGGATTAAGGACCCATATACTTGGCTGCAGGGGTATATGGCCTGACCAGGCAGATGGTGATCTACCAATGGCTGGTTAGGAGTAGAGTGTTCTCATGTCCACTCTGAGGGCACTTCACTGCGACCTGCACCTGGCAGCAAGGGTATAGGGCATGACCCAGCAGATGAGCTGCAACAGCCAATGGTGGGTCATGTACGCCAGAGTAGATATGGGTGATGGGCCTCATATCTGACTCCATTGCGACACCCACCCTGTGGAATGGCAAACCAGGGTGTGGTATTTGCCCCGAGAGCTGACTCGGCAAAAAAGCACCCCCCAACCCCCACTATGGATTACATTAGCAATGCGGAGGTCCGGCCACTAGAGGCCAGTGGAATTACCGGACACAATCGGCCTCACAGGCGTCTGTTAACTCCTGACCGGCTGCCTGTCTCACCCCCTACTGGAGAGAGAGCAGCCAACAATTCTTTGAGTCCCTTTCCTGATGACCTTTCTGGCCCAAACCCTGGGTCACCAGGGAGGCCAGATTGTGATGGGGAGAGGGATTCTGGAGTTGGAGGCTACTCTCATGTTCCACCCCGACCAACAAAGCCATTGGTGAATCTGAGGCAAGTCACTAGACTAGCCTCAGTAAACACCCTAACACTCGGGTCCCCAATGCGACAAGGTGAGCTGACTGCCTTGGCAGATAAGCTTTCTCTTAGCGCAGTGGGTGTTCAAGAGCACCGAATGCAGACTGGACAGACTGATGAGGTTCTGATTAAGGACATGGGGGGCGGTTGGCGACTCGCCCTCGCGTCAGCAGATGATAGTGGCAATGGTGGAATTGGTCTATTGATGAATCCAACTGCACATGCAGCATTGGACAAAATAGACCAAATCTCTAACCGCATCATCCGTTGCCACTTCTCATGTTCTGGAAGACTGGCTAAGAAGTTTCCTAAGGTGGTTCTGATTGTGTGCTACTCTCCAACTAGTGTTGCCCCTGTAGAGGAGGTGGAAAATTTCTACCACAATCTACAAGCAGCAACTGATGGAGTGGATCAGCATGCATTCTTAACATTCCTGGGAGACTTTAATGCAAGTCTGCATCAATCACCTACATCGCCCTGGGTCTATAGCAATAGTGTTAACCGAAATTCTGTCCATCTTCAGGATTTTATCTCTGGAAATGGATTGTTTTCGGCTGGAACCCAGTTCAAGAAGCGAACTGGAAAGCTATGGACTCATAGTGGACCCAGTGGTCACAAGTCCCAGATAGACCATATTCTGTTTCGTAGGAAATACAGGAGCTCTATACAAGACTGTAATGCATTTACACTTCGACCCTTCTCCAGTGATCACCGCCTTATTGTGGCCAAGGTAAGACTTAGTCTGCGTGCTAGCAGAACAACGAAATCTGCCTTGCCACGGCATGACTGGTCCTCTCTGTTGCAACAGCCAAGTGTGAGATCCAGCTTCACACTACAGCTGAGCAACAGGTATGAGGCTCTTGCCTCTGAGGCGGCAGATCACTGTGAGGGCTATACTGCCTTTACAGAAGCAGTTAAGTTAGCAGCTGCAGAAACAGTTCCTGTATACCCTCGAAACAGGAAAAGGGCCCCCTGGACTGACAACAAAATTCAGAAGTGCCGAAATGACCTTCATAAGGCGCAGAAAGAGTCCCGACTCAAACAGACTACAGCGGCCAAGAATGCAGTTAAAGCTGCATCTAGGTCCCTGAACAGGCAGTACTCTGTTAATCTACAGGAGCTAATAAACCAACAGGTTGATGCCATCAATGATGCTGACGACAGCAGGCAATCATCCCAGGCATGGAAATCGATCAATCTGCTTACTGGGCGGAAAAGCCAACCAACCACCAAGGTTAAGGCTGAATCACCAGCCGATCGCCTCAATGGTTGGAAAGCCCACTTTGAAAAGCTCCTCAATAATGACAGGGTATTGCCTGATAACTTTATAGAAGTAAAAGTGTCTGAGTCTGTACTCCCAGATATTCCCATTGGCGATATCTCCTTTGCAGAAGTGAAGGCTGCTGCAAAGAGCATTAAGACCAATCGTGCCAGTGGAGTAGATGGTATTCCCCCTGAGGTCTTTAAAATACCTGAGTGTTTAAAGCTCATCTATCCCATCATAGTAGACATGTACCGTACAACAAGAGTCCCACAAGAAATGAAAACAAATAAGTTGGTGCCAGTTCCCAAGAAGGGCAACCTAACACTCTATGGTTCTTTTCGGGGAATCTCATTGATCTCGATCGCTGCAAAACTATACAATAGAATTCTATTAAATCGCATCAGGGATCCCATTGAGAGACTGCTACGTGGAAATCAGAATGGGTTCCGTAAAGGTCGTGGGACCATGGAGCCCATTTTGGCACTTAGAAGGATAATTGAAGAGTTATCAAAAAAGAAAGACAGGCATCTGGCTGTTATCTTTGTTGACTTCTTCAAGGCCTTTGATTCAGTATCTCGCTCACGTATGTTCAGCATACTTTCATTATATGGGATTCCTGATGAAATTATTGCAGCAATCAGATCAGTATACGATGGTTCGACAACATTTGTGTCTACTGTTGACGGTGACACAGAACCATTTGAAGTGTTATGGGGCGTCCTCCAAGGAGACACACTTGCACCATTCTTGTTCATTATTGTGGTTGACTATGTTCTACGCATGTCCTTAGATCATCATAATGATGATGGGGTGATGATAACTCCACCTACTGGCTCCAGAAGTCGAGGAAATCCTGCCAAGTACCTAACTGATCTAGACTTTGCTGATGACTTAGGAGTACTCTCAGAATCATTAGAGGGAGCCCAGCGGCTCCTCAGCTCATTAGAACATGCTGCTTCTAGTGTTGGTCTTTTTATTAACTCCAGAAAGACCAAAATTCTGACAGTTAACTTTGAAAGTCCTCAGCAAGTCTCTGATCGGATGAGCATAAGCTCAAAGGATGGTATGCTTGAGCATGTGGACGACTTCTGTTACCTGGGATCATGGATCCGGAAGTCAGGTGAGGACCTTCGAATACGTAAGGGAAAGGGATGGGCAGCCTTGAATAGGCTTTCCAGGATTTGGAAGTCACCTAGAATTAATCGGAAACTTAAGGTCCGATTATTTAGAGCAGCAGTAGTTCCAGTACTCCTCTACGGGAGTCCATGCTGGGCTCTAACTGCTGAGGACACCAAATCTCTGGATGGCACATTCACAAGAATGCTACGCCGGGTACATTGTGTCAAGTACAATGCACACATCTCCAACCAGACACTATATAACATTGGAGGTGTCTCATTGGTTCCCCCAAGCTTGACACTAGAACAAAATCGCCTCCGCTTTGCAGGACATTGCTTTCGCCGTGAGGACCAGCCAGTGCATAATCTTGTACTTTGGCAGCCTCATGGAGTGAATAAGCATGGTGGACAGCCCATGACTTTCTTGAGACGCATCTTAAAGGACACTGGCCTTAAAGATGCGGATGATCTAGCAAATGTCATGGGTGATAGGGAGTTGTGGCGGTGCAATTTTGTTGACAAGCCGGCACAGCATTCTTAAAAATGCAGCTGCAATGCAGCATGCCGATCCTAGTAGTAGTCCTAGTAGTAGGAGAGAGAGAGGGGGGGGGGGGGGGGGGGGCTATACATACAATAAATAATTTATATTAGAAAGAAAATTATGTTACTTTTGGAAACTCATAATCTCAACTATTTTTCCTCCAAAAATATATATATAATGATTTAGTGTGAAATTGGAAACAGATATTTTGGCATCCCCATCCCCACAATTTTACTGCGCGTAAATCAGTTTCGGTCCAAACTTTTTTTCAATTAAATGGGTGTCTTCTCCTCCATAAACCTAAATATTGCACAAGTAGAACTCAGCTATTCTCTATCTTGTTCATAATGATTTGGAAGAAACCGGAATTTATGGTTGACAATAAATTAATCAATTGTTGTTTAATTTTAATTTAGTTCAGCCATCGTACAAATTATAATCACATTTACCGCCGGGATATAAAAAGCTATAAAACCGAAATACTGAAACTTCAACCAAAGAGCGGTATAGAACGGGATATAAAGTATTTATATTTACACTGTACATTCTTATTATAAAAGTTTTACTTACTGGCTATAAAAATATCACTGTTTGATTAGCTTATAAATAAGTATATGAAAAAAAGTATATCTCTTGTTGTTATATCAACGCCGACACAACATGGTTGGTTATTACACAATCAATCCCTACAGAGTTATTATCCGTTATTACGGCCTGCAGGCCTGTCGGTAGTAGAACTCCCAACTCAACTTATCAACCCCAATCGATTCGTACTGTAGTTACTATAACTATAATACTAAGGAAGAAGCAGATGGGTACACCTTCAGTCGGGGAACCAACTGATGGCGTTTACCCAAAGTTTCGTCCAATTCTCTGTACTCGGCAATCTGTGAGTTGAGACTCTCTAGACTGTCTGCGAACTCCGCCATACTGAAACCATCGACGCCGGTGTAGTGGTGCGTGTGGGCCTTGCGTCTGTACAATTTGTTGAAACGATCCCTCAACCCGGTCATGGTCTCTCTGATACAGGTGTTATTGGCGAGGGTGAGTAAGGAGTACGGGATGCCTACCGGGGCGACGGAACACAAACCCGTCTTCCATCCCTGGCGGTTCCAGTAGACGAAATCCAATTTGGAGGACCAAGTCTCGATGTTACGACGGATATCTGAGACTTCCACGTTGCCTCTGAGTAAAAGCGCGCAGGCGAGGTATAGATGGTGTCTGGGGTTCGCCTTAATCAGTTGGAACTCGGGGGAGAACGCGTCGGAGAACATGTGATCGAGGCGGGAGGTGGGGGCGCGGACGTCCTTAGTGGCGTAGAGCGGAGTCAGACTGCTCGTTAGGTAATGGAGACGCGGGAAGGGGACTAGGTTGGTCGAGATTTCGTTGAGATCGACATTTAAGGATCCTTCGAATCGAGCGCTGCTCGTCATATTGAGTAGTAAGTTGGCAACGATGTTGTTCATCGAATCAAATGGTTTATCCTGTTGGTCGACTCCACCGGATTGCTGGGTGACCGCGGATTTGGGTTTAACCGCTACTTTCTCCCCGATGTTCACTCGTTTTCCGGGTTTCTCCGGTTGCGCCGTGGCGGTTATACGGTTCACCAGATCGATCAACGACTGATTCTCTATAGGGAGGACGCAGTCGGCGTTTTCGGTAAGTTGATTCATCGCGAGTACCGAGTTGTAGGGCGACGTGACGACGTCGTCCTCGGCAGAAGGGTAAACCGCGATGACAAACCTGAAAACATCGGGGAATTCGTCGCGAAGCTCGCGAAGAACCATCGTTCCGAGTCCGGAACCCGTTCCGCCGCCCATCGAGTGCAGAACAAAGAAGCTCTGCAGACAGTCGCAGTGCTCGGCGCTTCGTCGGAGAGTATCCACGATGCGGTCCCGGTACGCCGTCCCGTAGACCCGGTACCCGACCGCCCAGTTGTTACCGGACCCCGAAACGTCCGTGACTAACTGACTCTCGTCGAACAGGCCCCCTAGCGGCCCTTGCAGGATCTGTTTCACGACGCCTTCCTCCATGTCTAGGAGAACGGCCCGCGCTTTCAGCGATCGGATTTTGTTTTTCCCGCTCCCCACCGGAATGTCGCTTCCCCCCATAGTTAGGCCGTCGTCGCCCCCTCGTTCGTCCACATTCCGGAAGAAACTGCTCACCGTTTCGTCGTACACCCCCTGGCGGTTGACGCTGGCGTGTTCGCGCAATGCTAGGTCCCAGAAACGGTAGCCAATCTGGTTGCCACACTGTCCCACCTGAACTACAATGCTCTGAGTCATACTACTGTTTGATTATGTGATCAGTTAGTTGATAGCCAAGGACCACGCCAGGTTAAATCAAGATACGGTCTCTTCTCTCCTAACACGGTGTTGGTTTGATTCTACCCTACTGGCATTTTGAGTTTTGTAATTGTAACACGGTCTTAAAAACATTAACATTAGACAATTCTGCACTTTGATTAGGGCAGCAATATGCTGCCAGTCATAAGAAAATTTACTGTGTTGCTAAGCAACATCATTCGAATCGAAAGTTACTATGGCTAAGCCACGTCCACACAGGGGCATACTGGCCTGTTGTGCAACCGGGCAAATTGGCCTGTTGTGGCCTGCTCTGCAATACTAGGCTATCTTTTAATAATATTTTTTAATATCCTTTAGATGGTCTAGAAATTAAATTACTTGTCCTAGATTCTTTTTTAAAAATACCTACCGGTACCATGTTTTATAACATACCAAATTAACCAATATTCCTGTCTTTCACTAAATTAATTTAATATAGATTTAATGGGAATTTCAAATCTGAAAACGGCTTAGAGAGATCTCCTTTAGTTCTCGAGATATCGTGGAAAATCTGTCTGCCAATCTGTCTGTCAAAATGTAAAACAGACAGACAAAAAACCGACAGACGGACATTCTATATTCCACCATATGTTAAATCTGACATCGGAAATGAAATCAGCGACCCCGAAAACCCCCATAAATATAATTGTAGCTCGATGGTGTGCTTCCTTCCCCTCAGAAACTATTAATTAACCAACCAGACCCCATAGGCCTATCGGTAGATTATCTCAGAATGACATTTTTCCATTTGCAATTTCTAAACCTTTTTTGCAATTTTTGCTTTATATATAAGGTAATTTCATAAGCTTCGATAAATTTCACGCACTTTCCTTTATTTAATAATATTTCCCCTCTTTTAAATGAAAATTAACAAAAAAACATGGGTTTTTTCAATTTCAATAAAATGTAATTTTTTTTACAAAATTGCCAATTATCATAAATAGGAAACGAAAATAAAAAAAGTGCGTGAAAAAAATGATAAAAATGAACATATGCTGGTTCCAAAAAATGTGGTATCGGAAAATAATAATGGAAAATAACAGAGGAGAAATCTTATTGGCGAAATTTTTAAAATATCATGCAGGACACTAGGGGGCGCTAAAAATAATTTTTTTTCAAATATCATTTTCCTTTTTCACCTGGGCTGGCCTGGTGTACAGTAGTAGTTTGCCCGGCCTGGTTATTTTTTCCCAGTACGCCCCTGCATCCACACAGAGGTGAACAGGGGTATTGATAGGTATAACAAAACAACCAAATTTATTATTGGTAACCAAAACAACGTAATTTATTATTGGTAACCAAAATAGCCTAATTTAATATTGATAAACAAAACAACCTAATTTATTATTGGTAACCAAAACAACCTAATACCGAGCTATACCGACTAATAAGCAAGGTTGACTACTAAAAGGCGTAGCGATCTATGCCGAGCTACCCTAGACCGTGCTAATACTGTAATAGAGCCACCCATGCCATAGGATAGACAAAGGTATATCGACCTATACCTAGCTTTGTCACAGTTTCAAAAATACCCCCTGAATCTCCTAGACGATAGCGTTTGCGGCGCAAGTATGATAAAAATAAAATGCCTGTAAATGGTATCGTGTGTATCGTGTATTGTATATTTCGTTTATTGGACCTGCAATGATGGAGATAATTATAACAGGAATTTATGGTGATATATTTCAGAGACAATTAACTTTATACTAAATAAATATTACTTTAATATTAGAAAATAGTTTTCAAATATTGCGGAAAAATGTGGCAATTAAAATTAAAAAAAGGTCAATAAATCTCTCTAGAACTCAATATTCCGCACTTAAAGTGTAATACAGTAGTTGCATTACGGATCCCGATAAAATCTGTCATTTATTATAATAAAACTAAAATAAAACGTTGTATGTAACTCTATTGTGAGGTATAGAGCATGCAGCTGGGATGGCCCAGATTACATGACGCATGTAGATATGGATTACCCCCCCCCCCCCCCCCCCACATATTATAGGATAACATTTTATTAGATTATAAATTAGATATTAACTTAGACCTACATTCTTCCGAGTGAAATATTGCTAGTAACAAAACTATTGGCGTACATATAATTTTTATTTTAATCAGTTTTTTTTATTTACCGGTATGTCAATTTTGAAAATTTCAAAATTATTTTTTTAACCTAGAAACTCTGTAACCCCCAAATTAATCACAAAAAAGCCACAAAATACATACGTGAAAATTACTATGTCTATGTAATTTTAAAATATTGGAAAGTTTGTAAAGCTCAGCATTCAACGCTGATATTTACAAAACATTTGAAACTCCCGTAAGCCTATAATATTTTCTTATAATAACTTGTTTATGTTAATGTAGGCTAAAATAATACGAGACAGGAGGGATAATGTTTTTTTATACTGTGATCGCCATTGTAATGGATACAGCTGCTGGTGACGATGGAACTACCTCCTCAACTCCGACAACCACGACTACAGTTTGGTTTTCAGTACTCGACTTCACCCAACCACTTATTTATTTATTAATTATGGGGATTGTTGGCATCTTCGCTATCTTCGTTCGTATTTACTACTGCCGTCGCGCTCGACGTCGTCAACGCAGACACGAACGAGCGCAACGAGGTCAAGCTGAGATGAGAATGACGTCTGATAACAATAACAAAGATTTCGAATACGATGACGAGGAATAAACTTAATACAAAACTATTAATATCCAAATCCACAGATCTTCTATTTGTATTTTATATATTTATTAACAATTAATTAATAATACTGAATGGTTATAAAGTAATAACATTTAATACTAAAACCGTGGTCGAAAATATGCGAAGATGTCAAAATGGTGTAGAGAATACCATAAAGCGAAAAGAAGGGAAATAAATAAATTCATTAGTCTCCCGTGCTATTGAGGAGGAGTTGGTTTCTATTCCAACTGACCTATTCCGCTCGAGCCCTCTTGGCTCGATGGGCCAAGCAGTTTGAGTTAGATGTAGACTACTAGACAGGAACTTTCGGGTTGCCACTGTATTTCTCGCACAACCATCGCTTTACTTTACTAAATTGAAAATTATTTTGACACTTAAAATGATGTTTGTTTATTATTTATGTTCATTGGCTTCCTTCCATGGGTCCTGTGCAATTTCTAATGAATAATGATTGATATTAAACTTAAGTTTATTAACGAATAAATATTTTTAAATCTAGTTACCGGGTATTCGGTTTATTGTATACAAGGAAACATCAAATAATTATTAGCACAAACAGTTAAAAAATACATTCGTAAAGTTACAGGGTGTCGTGTTGCTAGGCGAAACAAACACTGGCACAACTGAAATTGAAAGTATTTATTCACTCCAAATTTACATAATAATTATTATTAACAAACACAATTGTTTTTGTCTAAAATATAATCTGCTACACCAACCAACCACACTATAATGTATCGTTTATCTGATTTAACTTTCTTAAGGAAAGAGTTTACCAGCAAAAACGGGGATAATGGCTAGATTACACAAAATTGCAAAAGTCTTTACTGAGTTGAATATATTTCTGATAATATTTGATAAAATACATCCACCAACCACACCAGAGGTTCCCCATCCCCACCAACACAACCCAAATCTATTGACTAAACGGTCAAACTGCAGTCAAAGTGGGGTTATTTGTTTGTGTCGATAGGAGCCGGTTTTACGAAAGGAATCATCTTCTTATACCGTTCGGGTAGAAACGGAGCCAAAGCGGGGGGTATGAGAACCCCGGTGTCAGTTTGGTAGTTCTCTAGGATCGCGCAGACGACGCGAGTAGAAGCGCACATGGTGGCGTTGAGCATGTGGACGTAGGTGACCGAGCCGTCCAACTGTTTGGTCTGGCCGTAACGGATGCGCAGTCTGCGACTCTGGTAGTCGGTGCAGTTGGAACAGGAGACCAACTCCCGGAAGGAACGACTCCCGGGGAACCAGCCCTCCAGGTCGTACTTCATAGCGGCCGCGTTGTTCAGCTCCCCGGAGACGATCGATACTACGCGATACGGGATCCCGAGAGCGACGTAAAACCCTTCCGCGATCGACATCATCTCGTGGAACGACTTCCAGCTCTCGGACGGGGCCGTGACCAGGAACTGTTCCACCTTGTGGAACTGATGGACGCGGAAGATACCGCGCGTGTCCCGCCCGTGGGAGCCGACTTCCTGCCGGAAACACGCCGACATCCCGGCGTACCGGAGCGGCAAGGACTCCGCAGACAACCACTCGTCCCGATGGTACGCCGCTATTGGCTGCTCGCTCGTAGCGATCAGGTATTTCTCCTCCGTTCCAACCTCATCCCGATTCTCGGAACCTTTGCCGATTACCTTATAAAGTTCGTCATCGAACTGACTCAGTTGCGCAACTTCCTGCATCACCTCTTTCTTCATGAAGTAGGGAGTGAGAAGCGCCGTGTAGTCGCTGTTAAGTAGAGATTGCAATGCGTATTGGATAACAGCTTGTTCTAGAAACACAGCGGCGCCTTTTAAGAAGTAACCGCGACTACCGGAGACCATGGCTCCTTTGTCGCCGTCGAAACCGTCTATCATTACAATGAGGTCGACGTGACTGTAGGTTTTAGTGACCGAGGCATCGCCGTGAACCCTAATGACCTCGTTGTTGTCCTCGTTGTCGTGGACAACCACCGACGGGTGTACGAGATTGCCAATCTCCCGGAGCTCGGAGTTGCGTTGTTTCTCCGTGGATTCGAGATCCAGGACCCCCTTTTCGGAAGCCGCGTCGATTAATAATTTTACTTTCTTTATTTGGTTCACAGTTAGTTCGCTGAGTCTCTCTTTCGTTAGACCTTGTAGGTCATCCACCACTGCTTCGGGCACAGCGTCACCTTCCGCCCCCACTGCCTCTTTCTTCTTCATCTTCTCCCCTATCGCTTTGCTACATATCGACTTGAGTTTGTTCCAGTTATCCTGTTGGAAACGCAACTTCCTCCACCGCTGATCGGCCTCTATGACTCGGTCCACCGCCGATACGTCCTTGTAACGTCGTCGTTGATTCTCTCGCAGTTTCTCGGGGTCGTTCCCCTTATCTTCTCGGAAAAGATCGAGGTCTAATACCATGGTTTTGGCTGTTGGGTCACAGGCTACCGGGATCTGGATCCTACTTCATAAACTAGGCCTACAATAATCTGATAATACAGCAATAAATCTATAATGTAGTAATGTACCACTCAGCCACTGTAAAGAATTCAATTGTTCGTAAAAACAACGCAGCAAAGTCTGAAAGTGCAACCAATCATGGTAGGAAATAATTGGCTTCCTGCAAAACACACAACCAACAGCGCAACACTGCAACAGCTCTATAACCAATGGGCAGCATTGGCGCAACAGCGCAACAACCTAAGGTTGGTTTATACATTCCACCCCTATTCCATTGGCTTGTACATTCTGTTGCGTTCTATGACATTCCATTTTCTGTAGCGCCGATGGCGCAACAGACTGACAGAGTAATAAATAAAGCAAGGTACTGCAGTACTGTACGTTCGAAAAGGGATGCGACCTACAACAATCCTAGTACCAATATGGAACTCACTTCCCAGTGACGTTATCGAATCAGTTTAAGTGTTAATAAAGTCCTTTTGTGACAAACTTAAAATTTGTAATTTATCTGTTTATTAACACAGTATTAGAACATTGCCATTTCAATAGATTCTATTAATTAGGACGCATGATCATTCATTTATTTTTAGTTTCTACTCAGTATGCATAAACTTTTGTCCTTATAAAACATAACATGTTTTTATAGAAGAGTGAACAGTTTATTGATGACGTGGTTATTTGTAATTATTGCCGTTTCTAATTCAGTGTATTTAAATGTAAATTGTTGATTTCGTTAGTTATTTATTTTTATTTTATAATTTTAATAAAAAGAGAGTTCAATTCAATTCAATCCAATGCAGAGCTATACCGAGCTAAAACCGTCCTACTGTCCTGCCTATACCAATAAACTATAGTGATGCCATAGAGCTATAACGACATATACCGGGCTAATAACGACCTACGCCATAGAGTGTAGCTTTATTCGAAATATTTCACGATAAACGAAGTGTATTATTTTGAAGTAATTACTGGAATACAATATGTACTACAAAATTCATATGTCTCCAAGCGGCCAGGGGAATGTCGACGCAAATAACGCCTGATTACTCCCAAAAATAACAGTGTAACCTGGTTTATTACGACAGAATATTAGGCCTAAATAAAATAAATAATAATTATTGCGACAAAGTACCGTATATACCCCGTGTTTTCAGAATTAACTTATTTCTGAGATTGAAATCCCCCTTACAGCTGTCACACTCCTTTGCCTTTGATTCCTTAGCGCGACGCGAATGAATTCTACTTGTTCGTCAACTTCAATAATTGATGACTGGTTAAGGTTCGATTGTAATGTTCTGGAAATATCTTAGTCAGGCATGTTATCGGCAATTAGTACTTGACATGACACACACACTGCACTGCTGCACACGACTGTACATACACTGTACTGCGCTGTATGCAGACATACCATACATCTGTACAATGTATCAAAGAGTCTGCCTGTGCGTTGCCAACACTACAGCTCAGCTGATCAATAACCAGTATTTTCATGTATTTGTAGGCCTAACTTACACCATTTTGGTCCAAAATACTTCGAAATTATTATTATGATCGATTTATACCGGTACTGCATGTTTAATTGGTGTTTCAAAATCGGAAAACCATGTGTAATGAAAGTTCGATATCTCCAAGTATTTTTTTTATGAATTTTTCAACTTCAAAACCCTACTACTTGTACAATTGTTGAGCAATTAGTCTGAAAATTTATGTGGGTGTCTACATAGCCACCCCGCATAAAAGTATCAGACAACTTTGGGAAATTTTTTGTGAATAAAATTTAATACTAGGCCTATACTACAGTATATACTCTATACTCGAGCGCATCAGGGCGCAAGGATCTGGTCAAACCGGCATTTATTTATTTTTTATTTAATACAGAATGCGGTCGTGTCGTATAGCGAACGGAATGTTTGACTACTCGAGGCAGCTACATAGATATGAATCACCATTATTCTTCCTTCGTACACCATGATGATGGTTGGGACTGGAATCGTGAGTTTGGACTATTCTTACTACTGTATAATTATAGATTGTCAATGATTTGAGATCTGGCAAGGGAAAGGATATCATGGCATTGCGACATAAAACGACGTATCCCAGCGTGATTCGAGTTATCTCGTGGTTGTTGTAACATAATACTCAGAGCTGATTGGAGCGGAATACTCGGGCATTCTCTCACTCTCAATATGAGTCTAACTATTGAATTGTACGCTTCACTGCGACAGGGGAAGTGTCTCTGTTATGTTATGTAGTGTAGAGTATCATTACTGACATAGTTGCCCAGACAAAGCCGATTTCGAAGTTGCTTCCTATAGTGAATGTCAATAGTTTCTATGTGGCTTGAGGTTATTGAGCCGACAATAAATTTAATTTGATTTAATTTAATTTTTAATAAAATGACGAATTGACGGTACTGCTATTGATTTCCACAGAGTAATAACACCAGTGGGGCCTTCGTGCAGCAAAAGCTGCAAGCCATCTTAGCAAACAATTATAATTAAACTATGGCTAGTTATATATTGACTTCTGACAATTATGGCTTCCGACAAACATACACACAGACTTTTAGAAAACAACCGTAGTATAATTATAACAGTTCGCTGATGGCTCGCAGTTTTGACTCGCCCCACAGTACGCAAAATTTAATGAGCGAACGGTCCAGGATTGTTTGATGAAATTGGCATAGATGATACAGTAGATAGCCTACCATCCTGATACACAGTTCCAGAGCATCAGTTACACTTATTGTTATTACTGCTCCAAGGAACTTGATTGCGTCACTCTCGTGAATTAAGTTGGAGTTCTCATTTATTAGTGATTGTATTGTCGACGTACAGTATGTATCCATTTTGTCTTTGAGGATTCTATAGTTAGGTTCAGTTTTCTGCTTTCATTTAAAACTACCTTATTAGGAACCGAGAGGTTCATTACTGTAAGAATTGTTCGCTGATTGATTGATTGACTGGCTGATCTACAGCCAAAACTACTCTAACGATTTTGATGAAATTTTCACAGCCCTGCTGAATGACTATTAGGTATACAGTGTATCAGCTACATTAATGCCAACATTAATACTGTGGAGGCTGTATGCTTATAAGGTGGAATGTTTACTCAGCCTTATACTGATACTCTGAGCGATAGCCAAGTTACAGAGTTGGATCATTCTCTGACCATAGGCAAAGACATGAAATCTTTTAATAAATATACTTTTTCCATGTTTTTTTTTCTGACCAAAAATTTCAAAAAAAAAATTTTTGTAGCCAGTACTGCCAATCGATTCAACATCAAAAATAACGCAAAAAAATTTTTTTGCAAAATTTTAAATTACTGTAAATTTTTGGCGACTGGGGGGGGGGTCAATTTTTTTCGATCCGCTATAACTCCGGAACGCTTTGTCCAAATTCGATGGGGTTTTCATTTTTCAACTTAATTCGATGTCCTCTTTCAGCCTATCCATGTTTCGAAACCCCAAACAAAATTATGACAAAATTGACAAAATTATTGACAAAATTATGGCTAATTTTGGGAAGGGCTTTTGTGTTGGCAATCCAATTTAAATGAAAGGTGTTCTTCGGATAATTTGAATTAATAACGAGTGCCCTACATAACGGCGCAGTGCACTTAATAACAAGTGCACTACATAACGGCGCAGTGCACTTAATAACGAGTGCACTTCATAACGGTGCAGTGCACTTTATAACGGCGCAGTGCACTTCATAATAAAGGTGTAGTGCACTTCATAAAGGTGGTAGAAGTGCACTTCATAACCATTGCGGTGCACTTAATGTTATATGCTGTATTTTATGTTATATGCTATAGTACATGCTATGCTATATGCTATACGCTATATGCATTATGCTATTGCTATATGTCATATGCTATATGTTATATGTTATGCTATATGCCATGTTATGCTATATGCTATGGTATATACAATGTTATATGCTATATGTTATGTTATATGATATAGTACATGCTATGTTATATGCTATATGCTATATGCTATACGTCATATGCTATATGTTATGGTATATGCCATGTTATGCTATATGCTATGCTATATGCTATGCTATATGCTATGCTATATGCTATGCTATATGCTATGCTATATGCTATGCTATATGCTATGCTATATGCTATGCTATATGCTATGCTATATGCTATGCTATATGCTATGCTATATGCTATGCTATATGCTATGCTATATGCTATGCTATATGCTATGCTATATGCTATGCTATATGCTATGCTATATGCTATGCTATATGCTATGCTATATGCTATGCTATATGCTATGCTATATGCTATGCTATATGCTATGCTATATGCTATGCTATATGCTATGCTATATGCTATGCTATATGCTATGCTATATGCTATGCTATATGCTATGCTATATGCTATGCTATATGCTATGCTATATGCTATGCTATGCTATGCTATATGCTATGTTATATGCTATGCTATATGCTATGCTATATGCTATGCTATATGCTATGCTATATGCTATGCTATATGCTATGCTATATGCTATGCTATATGCTATGCTATATGCTATGCTATATGCTATGCTATATGCTATGCTATATGCTATGCTATATGCTATGCTATATGCTATGCTATATGCTATGCTATATGCTATGCTATATGCTATGCTATATGCTATGCTATATGCTATGCTATATGCTATGCTATATGCTATGCTATATGCTATGCTATATGCTATGCTATATGCTATGCTATATGCTATGCTATATGCTATGCTATATGCTATGCTATATGCTATGCTATATGCTATGCTATATGCTATGCTATATGCTATGCTATATGCTATGCTATATGCTATGCTATATGCTATGCTATATGCTATGCTATATGCTATGCTATATGCTATGCTATATGCTATGCTATATGCTATGCTATATGCTATGCTATATGCTATGCTATATGCTATGCTATATGCTATGCTATATGCTATGCTATATGCTATGCTATATGCTATGCTATATGCTATGCTATATGCTATGCTATATGCTATGCTATATGCTATGCTAAATGCTATGCTAAATGCTATGCTATATGCTATGCTATATGCTATGCTATATGCTATGCTATATGCTATGCTATATGCTATGCTATATGCTATGCTATATGCTATGCTGTATGCTATGCTATATGCTATGCTATATGCTATGCTATATGCTATGCTATATGCTATGCTATATGCTATGCTATATGCTATGCTATATGCAATGCTATATGCTATGCTATATGCTATGCTATATACAATGTTATATGCTATATGTTATGTTATATGATATAGTATATGCTATGCTATATGCTATGATATATGCTATAGTACATGCTATGCTATATGCTATATGCTATATGCTATATGGTATATGCTATATGCTATGCTATATGCTATGCTATATGCTATATGTCATATCCTATATGCTATATGCTATTTTCGAATTGACTAACTTTCGAATTAACATTTTGACATGTCATTATGTCAAATGTCACTTTCGAATTGACATTTTGACATGTCATTTTGCCAAAATGTCACTTTCGAATTGACATTTTGACATGTCATTGTGTCAAAATTTCATTTTCAAATTGTCATTTTCAATGTCATTTTGTCAAAATATCACTTTCGAATTGACATTTTGACATGTCATTTGGCCAAAATGTAACTTTCGAATTGACATTTTGACATGTTATTTTGCCAAAATGTCAATGTGTCAATATGTCACTTTCAAATTGACAGTTTTACATGTCATTTTGTCAAAATGTCACCTTCAAATTGACATTTCGACATGTGATTTTGCCAAAATGTCACTTTCGAATTGACATTTTGACATGTCATTTTGCCAATATGTCATTTTCAAGTTGACATTTTGACATGTCATTTTGCCAAAATGTCACTTTCAAATTGACATTTCGACATGTCATTTTGCCAAAATGTCACTTTCGAATTGACGTTTCGACATGTCATTTTGCTAAAATGTCAATGTGTCAATATGTCACTTTCAAATTGACAGTTTGACATGTCATTTTGTCAAAATGTCACCTTCAAATTGACATTTCGACATGTGATTTTGCCAAAATGTCACTTTCGAATTGACATTTTGACATGTCATTTTGCCAATATGTCATTTTCAAGTTGACATTTGACATGTCATTTTGTCAAAATGTCATTTTGTCAAAATGTCATTTTGTCAAAATGTCACTTTCAAATTGACATTTGGACATTTCATTTTGCCAAAATGTCACTACTTTCAAGTTGACATTTGACATGTTATTTTGCCAAAATGTCACTTTCAAGTTGACATTTGACATGTGATTTTGCCAAAATGTCACTTTCAAATTGACATTTTGACATTTGATTTTGCCAAAATGTCACTTTCGAATTGACATTTTGACATGTCATTTTGCCAAAATGTCAGATTCAAATTGATATTTTGACATGTAATTTTGCCAAAATGTCACTTTCGAATTGACATTTTGACCTGACATGTCACTTTGCCAAAATGTCAGTTTCAAATTGACATTTTGACATGTCATTTTGCCAAAATGTCACTTTCAAATTGACATTTTGACATGTCATTTTGACAAAATGTCACTTTCGAATTGACATTTTGACATGTCATTTTGCCAAAATGTCACTTTCAAATTGACATTTTGACATGTCATTTTGCTAAAATGTCACTTTCGAATTGACATTTTGACCTGACATGTCATTTTGCCAAAATGTCAGTTTCAAATAGACATTTTGACATGTCATTTTGCCAAAATGTCACTTTCGAATTGATATTTTGACATGTCATTTTGCCAAAATGTCAATGTGTCAATATGTCACTTTCAAATTGACATTTTGACATGTTATTTTGCCAAAATATCACTTTCAAGTTGACATTTGACATGTGATTTTGTCAAAATGTCACTTTCAAATTGACATTTTGACATGTGATTTTGCCAAAATGTCACTTTCAAATTGACATTTTGACATGTTATTTTGCAAAAATATCACTTTCAAGTTGACATTTTGACATGTCATTTTGCCAAAATGTCACTTTCAAATTGACATTTTGACATGTCATTTTGCCAAAATGTCACTTTCAAATTGACATTTTGACATGTGATTTTGCCAAAATGTCACTTTCAAATTGACATTTTGACATGTCATTTTGCCAAAATGTCACTTTCAAATTGACATTTTGACATGTCATTTTGCCAAAATGTCACTCTCAAATTGACATTTTGACATGTCATTTTGCCAAAATGTCACTTTCGAATTGACATTTTGACATGTCATTTTGCCAAAATGTCACTCTCAAATTGACATTTTGACATGTCATTTTGTCAAAGTGTCACTTTCGAATTGACATTTTGACATGTCATTTTGCCAAAATGTCAATGTGTCAATATGTCACTTTCAAATTGACATTTTGACATGTGATTTTGCCAAAATGTCACTTTCAAATTGACATTTTGACATGTCATTTTGCCAAAATGTCAATGTGTCAATATGTCACTTTCGAATAGACATTTTGACATGTCATTTTGTCAAAATGTCACTCTCAAATTGACATTTTGACATGTCATTTTGCCAAAATGTCACTTTCAAATTGACTTTTGACATGTAATTTTCCCAAAATGTCACTTTCAAATTGACATTTTGACATGTCATTTTGCCAAAATGTCAATGTGTCAATATGTCACTTTCGAATAGACATTTTGACATGTCATTTTGTCAAAATGTCACTCTCAAATTGACATTTTGACATGTCATTTTGCCAAAATGTCACTTTCGAATTGACATTTTGACATGTCATTTTGCCAAAATGTCAATGTGTCAATATGTCACTTTCAAATTGACATTTTGACATGTGATTTTGCCAAAATGTCACTTTCAAATTGACATTTTGACATGTCATTTTGCCAAAATGTCAATGTGTCAATATGTCACTTTCGAATAGACATTTTGACATGTCATTTTGTCAAAATGTCATTTTCAAATTGACATTTTGACATGTCATTTTGCCAAAATGTCACTTTCAAATTGCCATTTTGACATGTCATTTTGCCAAAATGTCACTTTCAAATTTACATTTTGACATGTTATTTTGCCAAAATGTCACTTTCAAATTGACATTTTGACATGTCATTTTGCCAAAATGTCAATGTGTCAATATGTCACTTTCAAATTGACATTTTGACATGTGATATTGCCAAAATGTCACTTTCAAATTGACATTTTGACATGTCATTTTGCCAAAATGTCAATGTGTCAATATGTCTCTTTCGAATAGACATTTTGACATGTCATTTTGTCAAAATGTCACTCTCAAATTGACATTTTGACATGTCATTTTGCCAAAATGTCACTTTCAAATTGACATTTCGACATGTCATTTTGCCAAAATGTCAATGTGTCAATATGTCTCTTTCGAATAGACATTTTGACATGTCATTTTGCCAAAATGTCACAATACAGTAACCGTTTTTACATATGATTGGTAGTTCTCGCGATATTTGGGTTCAAACACCACGTTTTTTGAAATTTTACGAGATTAAAGGTATTTTTTCTTGAAAAAGCAGACATAACTTTTCTGAGTCCGTTTCTGTAACATTCAGAGAAAAGTTAACTTGTGATACTTCTTTTAGTGTTAAATTAACAGCAGATTCCAAAAACAGTAACCGTTTTTACATATGATTTGTAGTTCTCCCGATATTTGGGTTCAAACACAACGTTTTTTGAAATTTTACGAGATTAAAGGTATTTTTTCTTGAAAAAGCAGACATAACTTTTCTGAGTCCGTTTCTGTAACATTCAGAGAAAAGTTAACTTGTGATACTTCTTTTAGTGTTAAATTAACAGCAGATTCCAAAAACAGTAACCGTTTTTACATATGATTTGTAGTTCTCCCGATATTTGGGTTCAAACACAACGTTTTTTGAAATTTTACGTGATTAAAGGTATTTTTTCTTGAAAAAGCAGACATAACTTTTCTGAGTCCGTTTCTGTAACATTCAGAGAAAAGTTAACTTGTGATACTTATTTTAGTGTTAAATTAACAGTAGATTCCAAAAACAGTAACCGTTTTTACATATGATTTGTAGTTCTCCCGATATTTGGGTTCAAACACAACGTTTTTTGAAATTTTACGTGATTAAAGGTATATTTTCTTGAAAAAGCAGACATAACTTTTCTGAGTCCGTTTCTGTAACATTCAGAGAAAAGTTAACTTGTGATACTTATTTTAGTGTTAAATTAACAGCAGATTCCAAATACAGTAACCGTTTTTACATATGATTTGTAGTTCTCCCGATATTTGGGTTCAAACACAACGTTTTTTGAAATTTTACGAGATTAAAGGTATTTTTTCTTGAAAAAGCAGACATAACTATTCCCAGTCCGTTTCTGTGAGATTTAGAGAAAAGTTCACTTGTGATACTTTTTCTAGCGTGGAATTAGATGTAGATTCCAAATATGAAAACCGTTTTTAAATATCTTTTGTTGATCTGGAGATATTGGTGTTTAAATACAGCAGCGTCTTTGACGTTTATTAACGAATTCGATGAAAAAATTTAAGGTTTACTTGGATAAGAATTAATTAATTGTGATAATGTCAACTTATTTAACAAAATATTTGAAACATACATATACGGTATATAATATAATTATATCAGTTCAAGAAAATACGCAGAATACATGACAATTATTGTGTCCATAATTAATTAATTATAATTAATATAAATTCGTAATTGCGCGCCGACAGCTATGGCATATCAACCTTGTAGAAACTCGTCCCTAGCAGTGTGTGTCTGAGTGGCAGTAGAGGCCTTGTGTAAGCTTTGTTCAATGTAGACTGACCTAAAAAATATAACAATAATAAGTTTACATATAGATTAATACAAATACTTTAAAACTTACATTACGTTAGTACAAACTAGTACAAATACTAATATTGTACTAACTGATATAGTTTCATGTTTAACGTATTTTAATATTTAATACAACAAAACTGTAATAAATTATCTTCACAAACGCTGCCCTAAGATTCTGAACTAACAAGTCGCTATCCAGAACACGGAGAAAATCATTCTAGGGACCCAATGAATTATATCGGCGATTCAACTCCTGTTTGTTTTACTTTCATAAAGACTAAATCAGCCGTCCAGATCCGAGGGCTCTCATTGGCTGATTAATATTATTATTGAATTAATAAAACGGTTTCATGAGCAATATTATTATTCTTATGAATAAAAACAATTGTAACTCGCGTTCTATTGAAGGGAAATTAATGATTAATAGTTCATTTAAAAGCCACTTTATTCAGGATTATTAATATATAAAAAAATCTTTATAAAACGTATGAGAAGATACTATTTAAAGTGATTGTGTATAAAATGGCCACGCAATGGGATCGCGGATGCGGTACGGGGAGAAATACGGCACGGCGAATAGCAATTAATCTGAGGGTAGGCGGATACATATCGGCTAATAACTCGAGTTGTTTTAAATCTAATTTTATGATTCATATCTCATTAGAAAGCCAGGTAATTCAGGATTATTAATATATTAAAAATTCTATACATCTATAAAGTATAAAACGGTAATTCCAATGTCACAATATGACAGTCGAAAATGTAAAGGGCTAGTAAAGATCCGTCAGTATATTGATAAGTTGAAAGTTACAACTTACAACTTCCAACTCCCTGTAATCCCAAGACTCGTGGTCTCCCGCTAAGCGGCGCTGATAAACCTCTCCCACGGTTAGAACTTTCATTGTGAGTTTCTTGAACGGCCGGCCGCGGTTCCTCTTGAGTAAACCTGAGAAAATGAATTTAAATAATAAGTTAATTAATAAGTGAAGCCTTCTTATAGTAAGTCTAGCTCCGTTGTAATTAGGAACCGAGAGGTTCATTACTGTAAGAATTGCTCGAGACTGGCTGGCTGATCTACAGCCAAAACTACTCTAACGATTTTGATGAAATTTTCACAGCATCTAGATACCGCGATTATAAGGTCCCTGGTATGTTCCGCTATTTCGTCCATGAGCCGTGGGCTCGAAAAATAGACATAAACGAAAAAACGCCATAGGCGCAATGGTAAAATAACACCAATAACAGCTGGTGTCGTGATGAAAAATGGCTTATGTAATGCATTTCTACAGAAGGCTTAGTAATAAATGGATGAGGTTGCCTGCCAAGATTATTATACTCAGTACACCCATACTGTTTGTTTAGGCCCTGCACTCTCTGTCAAAGCAAACATTTACTGGTGGTTGGTTTAGTTTGAAATCTAATATCGCCTCAGCTGAATTACTCTTCCCAATGCAATCTATGGGAATATCTCACTCTGCTAATGTAAGCTGAATGACTGTTACGTACACAGTGAGTTGGCTACGTTAATGCCAACATTATTGCAAAATGTTTTATTGTTGGATTACTCTCTGTCAGTCACCCCTTCAGAACATTGTATAGGGAATTTACTTTAGTTTACTCTACTGTGCCATTCAGCTGAATGGATTTGAGCGATTGCCAAGTTACAGAGTTGGATCATTCTCTGACCATAGGCAAAGACATCAAATCTTTTTAAAAATATACTTTTTCCATGTTTTTTTTTCTGACCAAAAATTTCAAAAAAAATTTTTTCGTAGCCAGTACTGCCAATCGATTCGCCATCAAAAATAAAGCAAAAAATTTTTTTTGCAAAATTTTAAATTACTGTAAATTTTTGGCGAATGGGGGGGGGTCAATTTTTTTCGATCCGCTATAACTCCAGAACGCGTTGTCCAAATTCGATGGGGTTTTCATTTTTCAACTTAATTCGATGTCCTCTTTCAGCCTATCCATGTTTCGAAACCCCAAACAGCGCCGTTCAAAAATTAATTTTTTCTAGTTCTAGAATTTTACAAATTTCAAAAAAGTTGCAATATTTTATTAACGCCTTTACGGAATTCGATAGCGTTTTCGATTTTTATATTAAACGCAATATCCTGAATCTCACTAGCCTAGTTTCGCGTCACCAATGCCAAGACTTCATACTTTTTGAGGAAAATTTTTCTAGAATAATTTTTATTTAATTACTTTATCGCAATTTCTTATTACTGGTTGCACATGAACTGACGGAGTTTTCAATTTATTAACTAAACACAATATCGCGCATCGCACCAGCATGGTTTCGAAATTCCAAAACGAGTTGTTCTAGAATTGAGCAACTAATAATAGATCGAATTTATTAATAATTATTGTATGAAATATGATTGTATTTTTACATAATTATTAGTTCTATACTAATTCTCGTTGTCTCTTTTATTTAAAATAAAAAGTCGGTTCCTTATCGGGCCTCTAGGCCCGTCACTAGTTATTAGGAACCGAGAGGTTCATTACTGTAAGAATTGCTTGGCTGGCTGACTGACTGACTGACTGACTGACTGACTGATCTACAGCCAAAACTACTCTAACGATTTTGATGAAATTTTCACAGCGGCTAGATACCGCGATTCTAAGGTCCCTGGTATGTTCCGCTATTTCGTCCATGAGCCGTGGGCTCGAAAAATAAACATAAACGAAAAAACGCCATTAGCGCAATGGTAAAATAACACCAATAACAGCTGGTGTCGCGATGAAAAATGGCTTATGTAATGGATTTCTACACAAGGCTTAGTATAAATCGATGAGGTTGCCAAGATTATTGTACTTAGTACACCCATACTGTTTGTTTAGGCCCTGTCAAAGCAAATATAAACTGGTTGGTTTATTTTGAAATCTATTATTGCCTCAGCTGAATAACTCTTCCCAATGCATTCTAGTTGAGTATCCAAGTTTCTCCCTCTGCTAATGTAAGCTGAATGACTTAAGTACACAGTGTGTTGGCTACATTAATGCCAACATTATTGCAAAATGTTTTATTGTTGAATTACTCTCTGTCAGTCTCCCCTTCAGAACATTGTATAGGGAATTTCCTTTAGTTTACTCTACTGTGCCATTCAGCTGAATGGATTTGAGCGATTGCCAAGTTACAGAGTTGGATCATTCTCTGACTTTAAAAATATACTTTTTCCATGTTTTTTTTTCTGACCAAAAATTTCAAAAAAAAAATTTCGTAGCCAGTACTCCCAATCGATTCGCCATCAAAAATAACGCAAAAATTTTTTTTGCAAAATTTTAAATTACTGTAAATTTTTGGCGACTGGGGGGGGTAAATTTTTTTTCGATCCGCTATAACTCCGGAATGCTTTGTCCAAATTCGATGGGGTTTTCATTTTTCAACTTAATTTGATGTCCTCTTTCAGCCTATCCATGTTTCCAAACCCCAAACAGCGCCGTTCAAAAATTAATTTTTTCCAGTTCTAGAATTTTACAAATTTCAAAAAAGTTGCAGTATTTTATTAACCCCTTTACGGAATTCGATAGCGTTTTCGATTTTTATATTAAACGCAATATCCTGAATCTCACTAGCCTAGTTTCGCGTCACCAACGCCAAGACTTCATACTTTTTGAGGAAAATTTTTCTAGAATAATTTTTATTTAATTACATTTATCGCGATTTCTTATTACTGGTTGCACATGAATTGATGGAGTTTTCGATTTATTAACTAAACACGATATCGCGCATCGCACCAGCGTGGTTTCGAAATTCCAAAACGAGGTCTTCACTAGTTGCAGGTCGATTTTATTCTAGAATTGAGCAACTAATAATAGATCGAATTTATTAATAATTATTGTATGAAATATGATTGTATTTTTACATAATTATTAGTTCTATACTAATTCTCGTTGTCTCTTTTATTTAAAATAAAAAGTCGGTTCCTTATCGGGCCGCTAGGCCCGTCACTAGTTAGGAACCGAGAGGTTCATTACTGTAAGAATTGCTCGAGACTGGCTGGCTGACTGACTGACTGATCTACAGCCAAAACTACTCTAACGATTTTGATGAAATTTTCACAGCGGCTAGATACCGCGATTCTAAGGTCCCTGGTATGTTCCGCTATTTCGTCCATGAGCCGTGGGCTCGAAAAATAGACATAAACGAAAAAACGCCATAGGCGCAATGATAAAAACACCAGCTGGCACTCATGAAAAATGGATAGAGATGGCCTAGTAATGCTATTCTATAGGAATGGCCACCTAACAAGGAAATGCTTTCTCTGCCAAGTATTATCCTCACTCTACAACTCAGACAGTAAGCAAACAAAAGCCGTGGGATTCTAATGTATTACATCATAAGCTGATTGCTCTCCCAATAGCCCTCACACACTCACTGAATCGAATGAAATCGAATATCTATTAGCTTAATGCGAATAGCTGGTAAGCTGAATGCCATTTTAGTTATTGTGTACTGTTGATTGCAGAGTTGTCTGCTATGTTGTATGTATTTAATTAAAATAATTTTCGTAGAGGGAAGTTAATTTGGGATTACTCTCTATCAGATGTAAGCAAAGCTGTTCAATGGGGTGGGTCATGGGACCCAAATATAGTTATAGTACATTATGCATGGCAAACATTAATAAAATCATTCAGTCAACCTGAAGGGTATTTGCTTTAGTTAACTACTGTGTGTGAAAAGCGAATTTATAATGTTACCCATACTTCAGGTAAATTAATTTTTAGATATTTTGTACTGTAGGCAAGGATTTCTGTTATAATTAAAATGCAAGACAGGGGCTTGTTTCGATATAATATGTAGTTGCGCCCTTCGAGCAGCACGTGAGTTAATCAAATATTAGACACTATTTTTGACTTTGTCCCTTCGAGCAGCACGTGAGTTTTGCTCTGACCCTTGATATATGATGTTGCGCCCTTCGAGCAGCACGTGAGTTACATCAAATAATAGACACACTGTTTGACTTTGTCCCTTTGAGCAGCACGTGAGTTTGGCTTTGACCCTTCCAACAGCGTGTGTCAATCGAGCCGAATCATACCGATCGAGCCGAATAGAACCAATCGAGGAGATCACGCCGAGTCGAGCCCAATCGAGCCGAGTCAAGCCGAAAGGAGCCGAGTTGAGCCCAATCAAGCCTAGTCGAGCCAGACTGAGACGAGGCAAGCCCAATCGAGTCGAGTCGAGCCCAATAGAGCCGAGTCGAGCCCAATCAATCCTAGTTGAGCGTAATTGAGCCGGACCGAGCCAAGTCGAGCCCAATCGAGCCAGACTGAGCCAAGTTGAGCTAAATCAAGCAGAGTCAAGCCCAATCAATCCCAATCGAGCCGAGTCGAGCGGATTGAGCCGAATCGAGCCCAATTGAGCCAAGTCGAGCCAGTTCGAGCCGAGTCGAACCCAATCGAGCCGATTGAGCCGAATCGAGCTGAGTCGACTCAGACCGAGCCGAGCCGAGCCCAATCGAGCCGAGTCGAGCCGTGTCACGCCAAATTGAGCCGGACTGAGTCGAATCGAGCCAAATCAAGCCGAGTCGAGCCCAATCGAGCCGAGTCGAGCCGGACGGAGCCGAGTTGAGCCCAATCAAGCCCAGTCGAGCCAGACTGAGCCGAGTCAAGCCCAATCAAATCGAGTCGAGCCCAATAGAGCTGAGTCGAGCCCAATCAAGCCTAGTCGAGCCCAATTGAGCCGGACTGATCCCAGTCGAGCCCAATCGAGCTGGACTGAGCCAATTTGAGCCAAATCGAGCTGAGTGAAGCCCAATCAATCCCAATCGAGCCAATTCGCTCCCAATCGAGCCGAGTCAAGCCCAATCGAGCCGAGTCATGCCCAATTGTGCCAAGTCGAGCCAGACCGAGCCGAGTCGAACCCAATCAAGCCGATTGAGCCGAATCGAGCTGTGTCAAGTCTAGCCCAATCAAGCCGCTTCGAGCCCAATCAAGCCAAGTCGAACTGAATCGAGCCCAATCGTACCAGACCGAGCCGAGCTCGTTGTCTCTTTTATTTGAAATAAAAAGTCGGTTCCTTATCGGGCCGCTAGGCCCGTCACTAGTATGGGATTATAATAAATAAATTACCTTTCTTTTAATCGTCCCCGATCCCGAAACACTTTAATATATTTGATTGCGAACGGCCATTAATTATGGTAATGCGACGTCTCGATAATTAGGAACCGAGAGGTTCATTACTGTAAGAATTGCTCGAGACTGGCTGGCTGACTGACTGACTGATTGACTGACTGACTGACTGACTAATCTCTAGCCAAAACCACTCTAACGATTTTGATGAAATTTTCACAGCGGCTAGATACCGCGATTCTAAGGTCCCTGGTATGTTCCGCTATTTCGTCCATGAGCCGTGGGTTCGAAAAATAGACATAAACGAAAAAACGCCATAGGCGCAATGGTAAAATAACACCAATGACAGCTGGTGTCCTCATGAAAAATGGCTTATGTAATGCATTTCTACACAAGGCTTAGTATAAATCGATGAGGTTGCCAAGATTATTGTACTCAGTACACCCATACTGTTTGTTTAGGCCCTAGGACACTCTGTCAAAGCAAATATTAACTGGTTGGTTTAGTTAATCGCCTCAGCTGAATTACTCTTCCCAATGCATTCTATGCGAATATCTCCCTCTGCTAATGTAAGCTGAATGACTTTAGTACACAGTGTGTTGGCTACATTAATGCCAACATTATTGCAAAATGTTTTATTGTTGGATTACTCTCTGTCAGTCTCCCCTTCAGAACATTGTATAGGGAAATTAATTTAGTTTACTCTACTGTGCCATTCAGCTGAATGGATTTGAGCGATTGCCAAGTACAGAGTTGGATCATTCTCTGACCATAGGCAAAGACATAAAATCTTTTTAAGAATATACTTTTTCCATGTTTTTTTTTCTGACCAAAAATTTCAAAAAAAATTTTTCGTAGCCAGTACTGCCAATCGATTCGCCATCAAAAATAACGCAAAAAATTTTTTTTGCAAAATTTTAAATTACTGTAAATTTTTGGCGACTGGGGGGGGGGTCAATTTTTTCGATCCGCTATAACTCCGGAACGCTTTGTCCAAATTCGATGGGGTTTTCATTTTTCAACTTAATTCGATGTCCTCTTTCAGCCTATCCATGTTTCGAAACCCCAAACAGCGCCGTTCAAAAATTATTTTTTTCTAGTTCTAGAATTTTACAAATTTCAAAAAAGTTGCAGTATTTTATTAACGCCTTTACGGAATTCGATAGCGTTTTCGATTTTTATATTAAACGCAATATCCTGAATCTCACTAGCCTAGTTTCGCGTCACCAATGCCAAGATTTCATACTTTTGAGGAAACTTTTTCTAGAATAATTTTTATTTAATTACATTTATCGCGATTTCTTATTACTGATTGCACATGAATTGATGGAGTTTTCAATTTATTAACTAAACACGATATCGCGCATCGCACCAGCGTGGTTTCGAAATTCCAAAACGAGGTCTTCACTAGTTGCAGGTCGATTTTGTTCTAGAATTGAGCAACTAATAATGGATCGAATTTATTAATAATTATTGTATGAAATATGATTGTATTTTTAGATAATTATTAGTTCTATACTAATTCTCGTTGTCTCTTTTATTTAAAATAAAAAGTCGGTTCCTTATCGGGCCGCTAGGCCCGTCACTAGTTAGCAAGTCGTTAGACTTGATTACTGTAAGAATTGTTTGCTGATTGATTGATTGACTGGCTGACTGACCTACAGCCAAAACTACTCTAACGATTTTGATGAAATTTTCACAGCAGCTAGATACCGCGATTCTAAGGTCCCTGGCATGATCGGCTACTCCGTCCATAGCCTCTGGGCTTGAAAAATAGAGATAAACGAAAAAACACCATAGGCGCTATGGTAAAACAACACCAATGACAGCTGGTGTCCTGATGAAAAATGGCTTATGTAATGCATTTCTACACAAAATGTTAGTAATAAATCGATGAGGTTGCCAAGATTATTGTACTTAGTACACCCATACTGTTTGTTTAGGCCCTACCAACCACTCTCTGCAAAGCAAACATCAACTGGTTGGTTTGCTATTCTATAGGGAGCCACCTAACAAGGAAGTACATACAGTGCCAACTTTATAATCATTCACTGGGTTAGCCGGCTATTACAGCCTCAGCTGAATAACTCTTCCCAATGCTTTCTATGGCGATCTACAAGGTTACTCTCTCTTCTATGTTAATTGACGTGTAAGCTGATTGACTGTTAGTTACACAGTGTGTTGGGTACTATTGGATTGCACTGTATTTATAATAATAATTGTTTTATTTTTAAATCTTTCGGCCAACATTAATTCTGTGGAGGCAGTATGCTTATAAGGTGGAATGTTTACTCAGCCTCATACTGATACTGTGTAAGGCTAACACTAACATTATAGTTTGAAATATATATATCACTGCTTATTATCTGTATCAGGATACACACTGTGGCATTCTAAATGTTTTATACTGTAGGTGATTGACATTGTGCAAGCTGAATGACTGTTAGTTCTTTCAGACCATAGCCAAACATTGTTGAGGGAATTTAGTTTAGTTCACTCTACTGTGCCATTCAACTGAATGAATTTGAGCAATTGCCAAATTACAGAGTGGGATCTCTCTCTGACCATAGGTAAATAGCCCTTCCATTCTGACCATAGGTAAACATTGTTGAGGGAATTTATATTTGATTGATGACTTCCGACTTGCTTAACGGCGTCTTGACGCCGTCTCTAGTTAGCAAGTCGTTAGACTTGATTACTGTAAGAATTGTTTGCTGATTGATTGATTGACTGGCTGACTGACCTACAGCCAAAACTACTCTAACGATTTTGATGAAATTTTCACAGCAGCTAGATACCGCGATTCTAAGGTCCCTGGCATGATCGGCTACTCCGTCCATAGCCTCTGGGCTTGAAAAATAGAGATAAACGAAAAAACACCATAGGCGCTATGGTAAAACAACACCAATGACAGCTGGTGTCCTGATGAAAAATGGCTTATGTAATGCATTTCTACACAAAATGTTAGTAATAAATCGATGAGGTTGCCAAGATTATTGTACTTAGTACACCCATACTGTTTGTTTAGGCCCTACCAACCACTCTCTGCAAAGCAAACATCAACTGGTTGGTTTGCTATTCTATAGGGAACCACCTAACAAGGAAGTACATACAGTGCCAACTTTATAATCATTCACTGGGTTAGCCGGCTATTACAGCCTCAGCTGAATAACTCTTCCCAATGCTTTCTATGGCGATCTACAAGGTTACTCTCTCTTCTATGTTAATTGACGTGTAAGCTGATTGACTGTTAGTTACACAGTGTGTTGGGTACTATTGGATTGCACTGTATTTATAATAATAATTGTTTTATTTTTAAATCTTTCGGCCAACATTAATTCTGTGGAGGCAGTATGCTTATAAGGTGGAATGTTTACTCAGCCTCATACTGATACTGTGTAAGGCTAACACTAACATTATAGTTTGAAATATATATATCACTGCTTATTATCTGTATCAGGATACACACTGTGGCATTCTAAATGTTTTATACTGTAGGTGATTGACATTGTGCAAGCTGAATGACTGTTAGTTCTTTCAGACCATAGCCAAACATTGTTGAGGGAATTTAGTTTAGTTCACTCTACTGTGCCATTCAACTGAATGAATTTGAGCAATTGCCAAATTACAGAGTGGGATCTCTCTCTGACCATAGGTAAATAGCCCTTCCATTCTGACCATAGGTAAACATTGTTGAGGGAATTTATATTTGATTGATGACTTCCGACTTGCTTAACGGCGTCTTGACGCCGTCTCTAGTTAGGAACCGAGAGGTTCATTACTGTAAGAATTGTTGGCTGATTGACTGGCTGACTGGCTGGCTAATCTACAGCCAAAACTACTCTAACGATTTTGATGAAATTTTCACAGTGGCTAGATACCGCGATTCTAAGGTCCCTGGTATGTTCCGCTATTTCGTCCATGAGCCTTGGGCTCGAAAAATAGACATAAACGAAAAAACGCCATAGGTGCAATGGTAAAATAACACCAATGACAGCTGGTGTCCTGATGAAAAATGGCTTATGTAATGCATTTCTACACAAGGCTTAGTAATAAATCGATGAGGTTGCCAAGATTATTATACTCAGTACACCCATACTGTTTGTATAGGCCACCACTCTCTGTCAAAGCAAACATTATTAACTGGTTGGTTTAGTTTGTGGTTCTACACAGGCTTAGTATAAATCGATGAGGCTTCCAACTGGTTGGTTTAGTTTGCAATCTATTACCGCCTCAGCTGAATAACTCTTCCCCCTGCTGAATGACTATGACTGTGGAGGCTGTATGCTTATAAGGTGGAATGTTTACTCAGCCTCATACTGATACTCTGTAAGGCTAAGACTAACATTATAGTTTGAAATATAAAAATCACTTCTTGGCTACATTAATGCCAACATTATTGCAAAGTGTTTTATTGTTGGATTACTCTCTGTCAGTCTCCCCTTCAGAACATTGTATTGGGAATTTACTTTAGTTTACTCTACTGTGCCATTCAGCTGAATGGATTTGAGCGATTGCCAAGTTACAGAGTTGGATCATTCTCTGACCATATGCAAAGACATGAAATCTTTTTAAAAATATACTTTTTCCATGTTTTTTTTTCTGACCTAAAATTTCAAAAAAAAATTTTTCGTAGCCAGTACTGCCAATCGATTCGCCATCAAAAATAACGCAAAAAAATTTTTTTGCAAAATTTTAAATTACTGTAAATTTTTGGCGACTGGGGGGGGTCAATTTTTTTCGATCCGCTATAACTCCAGAACGCGTTGTCCAAATTCGATGGGGTTTTCATTTTTCAACTTAATTCGATGTCCTCTTTCAGCCTATCCATGTTTCGAAACCCCAAACAGCGCCGTTCAAAAATTAATTTTTTCTAGTTCTAGAATTTTACAAATTTCAAAAAAGTTGCAGTATTTTATTAACGCCTTTACGGAATTCGATAGCGTTTTCGATTTTTATATTAAACGCAATATCCTGAATCTCACTAGCCTAGTTTCGCGTCACCAATGCCAAGACTTCATACTTTTTGAGAAAATTTTTCTAGAATAATTTTTATTTAATTACTTCATCGCGATTTCTTATTACTGGTTGGACATGAACTGATGGAGTTTTCAATTTATTAACTAAACACGATATCGCGCATCGCACCAGCGTGGTTTCGAAATTCCAAAACGAGGTCTTCACTAGTTGCAGGTCGATTTTGTTCTAGAATTGAGCAACTAATAATAGATCAAATTTATTAATAATTATTGTATGAAATATGATTGTATTTTTACATAATTATTAGTTCTATACTAATTCTCGTTGTCTCTTTTATTTAAAATAAAAAGTCGGTTCCTTATCGGGCCGCTAGGCCCGTCACTAGTAAAGCAGATAATTAGGAACCGAGAGGTTCATTACTGTAAGAATTGCTCGAGACTGGCTGGCTGGCTGACTGATCTACAGCCAAAACTACTCTAACGATTTTGATGAAATTTTCACAGCGGCTAGATACCGCGATTCTAAGGTCCCTGGTATGTTCCGCTATTTCGTCCATGAGCCGTGGGCTCGAAAAATAGACATAAACGAAAAAACGCCATAGGCGCAATTGTAAAAGCCTTTGCTGAATTGCCCCGTTATTTTTATTATCTTTTACATTAAAATACTCTGTAGTTGATTTAATAAGTGTAAGAGACCGTATTATTGCTGTATCGGTGTTTTTAGAGGATCTAAGACCTATTTCCTCTGTATGTGTACTGTGAAAGGCATATTTTATGATTCTATGGCAATTCGTGACGCAAAAGGGTGATAGCTACTCTTGAACAGTAGTTACTATGACTACGGTTAACAGCTGACATTCATACGTGTTGATTTCCTTTGTTCTACGGCGTCTCTCAGTTCAGTCAGCCAATGAGAGCGTTTTTGTGGCTCCTTGTACAGAAAATTTCCGAGAAATGACGCAATGCCTATGTGCAGTGTTTACATTCAGTCCTGAGCCAAAGAAAGAACGGCTTGGAAGTATTTTGTGCTGTACTGTTTTTTAGTCTTACACTAGTAGGTTTAATTATAAAGGGCATATATCCTTTAACCTAACGACTACTGCTGACTGATGATCATACATGCTGACTGCTGAAACATTGCAAACTCATAACAATCAGTGTTTTCATTGTTGTTTTATACTGCTATTTACCGTCAGTTCTTCATAATATGGTTGATGAATAATTATATTTGGAATAACGATAAATCACCCCGAAACCCAATATTCTTGATATACCGAAGGTAAGAGAGAAGGGTTACAAATAAACGATTGTGACTTATGTTAAAGTGGTTTGAAGTGAATCTAATGTTATTTGATAGACCCTACACGATTCAGTCTGTGTTCCTTTTATATGTGACTAAAATCAGTGAAGATTGGCAGATTAGTATGCAGTATTGTGCAGCATTGTGTATGAGTGAGTCTGTTAAAGAAGCAATTCCTAAAGAATGCGCCATATATGTGAATTATAATTAAGCCATATCGTTGTGAGTAGTTTAAGTCATAACTCTGTTTATATAGATAAAGCGCCACGTCCTAAAGGAACTGTTAATATTACCGAAGGTGAATAATATTGTCAGAGATTATATAATACTGTCAGTCGAATAATACATTAGGCTTACATAGCAATAAAAAATTAAACCGTCGAACCCAATCTCCCGGGAATATCCAGCGGGTGAATGGTCGCGCACGGATTGGTTTCGACTAGTGTAGTGAATCAAATACTTGTCAAAGACTAAAAACTGATTTAATATCTAGAAGACATCTTAATTTGGTGGGTTAAACTGCCAAAGGTCTGAAAGCGCGAACATTAAAGGATATAGCTTCTTTATTGCAGTAAGCAATAAAGTCGAAAGTATCGGTCGACCGGTAACCAGTAGGCCTGACTGCCTGATCATCCGGACCGGTACTTACTTCCGTATAAGTACAGCAGTATTATTCGATTTGATTATATATGCCGGTAGGTCTTAATAATTAATCGGGGACGCCTGGTTTTTATTGGGATTTTACTTAGGCCTATTTCTGTCAGTTTTATTTATTTGTAGGCCAGTATTGAACAGAAGGCGTGTAAACCTGATCAGATTGTACAGACAATTTGTAGGCTGAGCTGTTGTCTGATTGCTGTTAAGTCCGAACGAATTGCAGTGTGTGTAGAGCACTTGTCCGATTAAGTACGGTTAGGAAGTAGGGGCAGCAACGCTGTAAGGTAATCCCCCAGCTAAAGAATAAGTCGCACTACTGGGTTAGAGCGCATACTCCCTAATCATTTCGGAGTCTGCATGTCCTGTAGTTTATTTAGGCTTGAGAGTAGTCTGCCATCGTTTAGTCTGTACTCTGTTTGTGTAAGTCTGTACGGGTAGCGTATAATTTTATTTAGATAATTTGTAGGCTGGATAGTTGTCTGGCTGTTATTAGGTCTGAACGGATTGCCGCGTGTGTAGATCATCTGTCCGATTAAGTACGATTAGGCAGTAGGGGCAGCGAACGCTGTAAGGTAATCCCCCAACTAAAGAATAAGTCGCACTACTGGGTTAGAGCGCATACTCCCTAATCATTTCGGAGTCTGCATATACCGTAGTTTGTTTAGGCTTGATAGTAGTCTGTCAGTGTTCGGTCTGTATTTTGTTTGAGTAGTTTGTACGCGTAGCGTAATATTTATTATTCAGAGTTTATGCGATTATTCGCAACATTCAAGTCCCCAAGTTTGTTCCTACAGTAATTGTGTTTGTTATACATACCGCTATAGTTAAATTAACCTCGGTACTACACGGGCTGCTCGGCGTAGGTAAAGACTGGTGATTTTGTGCATCGGTCACTCCAGCAGATGCCGTGGTTCTTTTAGCTGTTCAAGTATATTTAACTACTGATTATTTGTTATACAAGTACTCGTACCTAATTTAGGGTTTAGTGTATAGTACTTTCCGAAGTAATTATTGTAGGCATTATATTTGTGTTGTAAAGTGGTTGATAGGCACATTCGATTAGCTCTATTAACTTCTAGGTAGGAACACTCCGTGATACATAACGTAGAACCTATAGCGATACGGCTATAGGTCGTCAGGCGGTGGTATTTTCCTATCTAGACAACGCAGTGTATTTACTACTACTTATTATTTCAAATACCGTAGTACCCTGTCCGCTGTAATAACCGGTTTTCTAACCCTTTGTTAGGCTGGTTTGTAGACTTCTTGTAAAATTACCCTAAAAATTCGTATTTGTGTTTTTGTAAAATTTTTGTGTTTATTTAGAGATTGTAATCTCACCCGAATTGTACGTAATTTGTAGTATTAAGTAACTTAGGTAAATTAGAATTATTTGTTTTAGTGTCTTATAAGTAACACTTCATTGAAAGCGCACCGCTTTGTGTAGTGATTACTCCCCAGAAATAATAACATTTATTTCAAACATTGACAAAACCCACTAAAACGGGTATATATATATTATAAATCAAATTAACGATTTATAAATCGTAGGCCTACCATACAACCATTAGGTCTCAATATCAGTTGGATTACTGCTCAAATAACGGTAATAAAGTAAGTAAAGTAACCAAGTAACCCTAAAGTTCAGAAATTCAATTATTCCAAAATAATTGATATACCGGTATTTACGATAGGCCTATTATCTTTATTTCTATAAATCTAGGCTGAAATTATACCGGTACTTGTAATTAATTCTATTTCAGAATTATATATCCTACAAACTGTAAGCTGTATACCGGTATTCCGATAGGCCTATTATATATTTATATATATTTGTGCTAAAATTATACCGGTATTCTGTGATAAACCTAGTCTGTAATAATACTTATATAGTTATATATACTATAAGTATACCGGTATTCTAATATATTATATATATATTACGCTACACTGAGTAGCAGTAACGGTAATTAATTACTAGGCTAGCAGTTCATACTGAGTTACTAGACTTGCTTAGACTGTAATATAGCAGTAGGCATTCAACTGTACATACCTAGTCATGTCTGATACTAAGCAGAACCTGTCAGACAGTTTATTAGATGTAACTATCTGCAACTCAGATCGCGACGTACAACCGTCTGGTCGTAAATCCAGTTCACCTCCCACTGTGAGGAAGGTCATCCCTCCAGTAGTAATAACAGAACCTAGGCTGGTCCAACATCGTAGGTCTATCATAGGCACTCGAGCTCAGGTCAAGCGGGACCAAAAGGCAGCGGAACAGCAACAACCCGCTAGTCAAGAACTTATTCCTCAGCGGCCCAGCAGCTCCAGTAGTGAGGATACTGTAGAGCTGACACCCGAGAGCGAAGCAGAGATGACGGATGCGGTTTATACGGATCCCCTTCTCATCCTTCCTGCAGCCGTGCTCGCTGGGTTATTGATCGCGGTGGAAGAACACCAGGGCGAGAAGTCAACGGTCAACTAGAGATAACTACGCGGGATACACTAGTGAAGAACTGAAGTCTATTGTCGAGTCGCAATGGAACTTCCCCGGACCCGGACTCCCGTTTGATTTATCAGAAGCTGCCTGGGAAGACATACACCGGATGGGAGTAGCCAAGGAAACCATCGACCAGCTGTATGGAAGAGGTCCGCAGCCGGATACGCACAGGGATTCTTCAGCTCTATGGAGCGAGTAGAGAGACAACTGTTTCAACAACCTCAAGGACCTCAAGAGCAGGGATCGCTGCTTTATCAAGTTAGAGAAAGAGTTCTGCGGATTAGGCTAATCTTATCCGCCTTTGAGGAGGCTTCTAAAAGAAGACAAGACACGTCGTTGCAAGTTGCCGTGAAGACTTGGTTTCAACGGGTGAGTCGCCAGGTTCAAGGAGCAGCTCAGTGGAAAGCTCAGTTGGAGGAGCGCTCAACCCATGGAGAATCAACAGACGCTACTTTTTCCCAAGTGGAAAGTGAAGCGACGGCAGAGAAACCGCATAAGAAGGATGCCATTGATATCTATCTGTCAGACTATCAGCGTTTTGTGGGAGATAAAGAGTTGAGGAGAAGGCTAGAGGGACTTAGCCCTAATAGCGAAGGAGCCAAACTTGTGTTAGATGCGATTGATGTGGATAGGTTAGCGGCGAACCAAGCTAAATTCGATGAACAACTCCGCATCGCTAGAGAAAGAGAAGAACAAGTAAAGAAAAAACGTATAGAAGACAGAAAGAAAGCAGCAGTGGTAGCTGCAGAAGCAGAAAGAAAATTGGCAGCAGCAGAGGCAGCAGCAGAGGCAAAAGCGGCAGCGGCAGCGGCAGAGGCAGCGGCAGAGGCAAAGGCGGCAGAGGCAGCAGCAGAAGCAAAGGCGACCTTGGCAGAAGCAGCAGCTGAAAGAAAGGCGGTAGAGGCAGTGGCAGAAGCAGAACGGAGGGCATCTGAAGAGGCAACCCAACTAGAGTTGGAAAATCTTCAAGAGAGGCAAGACAACTTCAATAAACAGTTAACAGCGAGCAATATGCAGATGATGAGTCGATCTACTCCCAAGAGACAGGGGTATACATCATCTGAGGAAGGCGATACCACCGACACCGAAGGCGGAGGAAATCGATCTCGCCTAAGCAGACGTAAAAGAACATTCCACCGGCAGAAATTGCCTGATTTGCCTCCAGCTGTTAGAAGGCAACTAAATAACACCAAAGTAGGTAGTACAGAGCCCACAGACCAAATAATTAAAATAGAAAGACTCCCTACTATATTAGATGAGCCTGAAATAATTAGGCCTGTTCTGGAAATCACCCATTCGGTGATAGACGCACATGTGCTCCCTGAAACTACCTCTAAATTCCCTCTGCATAGCACTAAGCTACCTGTGCCCCGCAGAACTGCCCAAGAGACAGTTCAGGTCCTGGACCCCGAGCGAAATATTCACAATTTGTCGCCCGTTGTCCCTCGTCCGCCCGCTACAACGTTGGCGACTCCCGCTTCGGCGGTCGAATGGGTGGACGAGAGACGGCGGGGGATGGATATCCTGCTCGGGCAGATGCAGGAGACTGTCCAGCAATTCAAGGGCACAGTAAGGGAAAGTAGGTTAGAGTTGCAAGAAGTGCAGCAAAGTATCGCGCTTGAACGCGACAAATTAGTAAACACCCAAAAGGGTATACCACCACCCTCTGTAACAATGTGTCAACCCGTTAGGTCTGAAGTATCTCATGCGCAAGGTGTGGAGCCTACACGCATTTATACTGCTAGCGAAGTAGAAACTCCTATAGTGAACCCTATTAAGGGTAATTATAGACCTGTTGATAATGATATTCCATATAGAACTGACCATAATCCTAGAAATTTATATACCGATAACTCGATATTAAATAGCACGATGGCCCAAGAAAGTTTTACTCGTCAAATGGCTAGAACCGAAGCCCGGCAAGCGGTAAAGGTTGGAGAGATCGTCAAGTTCAATGGAGATGAGATGAAATGGTTACCTTTTAATGAATATTACAAAGATAACATACAGAACTCTGTATTATCTAATGGAGAAAAACTTAGATACCTCATCGAGTGCTTGGAAGGATCTCCCAAGTCAATGGCGTTAAAATTTATTGGACATCCAGATGGATTAAGACAAGTTTGGGATACACTAAACATCAGGTATGGTAATAGGACTAACATAGCTAGGTATTTATATGCGAAATTAATGGCGCCCCGAAAGTTTCTTAGCAGCGGGATTATAGAGTTTTCCGATGAGATTCAGGAGATCTGTAGACAACTAGATTGGTTAGGTAAGTCTCATGAATACCAGAATTCTATGGTTGTAGGAGCCTTAGCATCTACTTTGCCCAAGGGTGGAGTAGGTACACGCTGGGACAAGAAGGTGTTATATATGATGGAACAACAACAACGAGACCCTACCATGGCTGATCTCATGTCATTCCTGGATAGCGAGGTGAAATTACAGCTCATAAAGCAGTCCAGAGAGAAGACAGCGGAAAGTAAGGTAAGTGAGAAACCCGTTTCTAGGAGAAGGGTAATACCAGTATGTTATACCGACGACGGTGAAAGCCAAACTTCTCAAGGAGAGGACAGCGGGAAAGACACTGACAGATCTTATTATGTCAATAAAATGCCTAAAGATCAGGTAAGTAAATCCAAGTCTCGACCCAATGACAGAAGGGAACCGGTACAAAAAACCCCTCCTACGTCTCCTAAAGGAATTCAGGTGAGAAAGCCCGAGGAAAGAACAAGTGTGCACCACATAGCACAGGTTAAAGTAAGTAACCTCAAGCCGAAATGTGTGCTGTGCGACGGGCCCCACCGTTTAAATGCGTGTGATAAATTCCTGAGGAAATCACTCGAGGATAGACGTGAAGTCATGTGGGATAAGCGGTTGTGTTATAATTGCCTCAGACGAGGACACCAACGGCGAACCTGTAACTCCGACGCAAGGTGTGCAAAGTGCGGCGCAAATCATCATATCTTGTTGCACACGGAATTCGAACGAAACAGCCCGAGTCAGGTAAGTGAGTCCGAACTACATGTCCAATTCAGTGATGTGAACGACACTGATCAATCTGAGATGGAAGGATTCTATACGGACGAGTTCTCCGACCAAAACGAATCCTGTTACCTAATAAACACCACCGCAGTGTATCGAGCACTCGTACATGAGAAAGACACAGACAGCGACCTTACCTTAACTACTTCCGATCAACAACCATCTTGGAAAGCGCCAACTTCCAATATAGGAATCCGAGAATTTCCTGTAGTCCAGTTACGGGTCTACGGACCTCAGAAGAGCTATATAGTGAACGCCCTCCTGGACTCCGGTAGCACAGGAACATTCATCGATAAAGAACTAGCCGAAGTCATCTTTGCTGGACAACCCAAGTTCCGAACCATGCTAAACATGTCAGGGATCATGCAGGTTTGGAATTCTACTGTAGCTGCCGACTATTATATAGGTGAGTTGTCCACCCCCCAGGACGAACTAGGAGAACATAGCATCAGGTCAGTGAAAATGGTGGCTATAAAGAACTTCGCTACTACTCAAGCAGACCTTTATAATTGGGACGAGGATGAGAGCATCCAACATCTTAACATACCTCGATTCCAGACTGATTATCCTGGAGTGCAAATACTCATCGGCCAAAACGCGCATGAGGCGCTGGAGACATTAGAGAAACGGCCTGCTCAACCGCAGCCACTACAGACCTATGCGGTAAGAACTAGAGTAGGTTGGTACCTTACTGGACCTTCCGGTAGAACGCTCAGGGAAAGACTGCTTCAAGATCGCGTCTGCCAGATGAGTGAATGGGAAGATGATACTAGTGAGGGAGACGACCCAACTGAGGGAACACCACACTCCTCAGATAATGACAATCTTAGCTCCAATGTAGATCAATGGAGATATTGCCCCAAGAAGTTTAATCCAACGGACATCGCTTCCAGAGGAGCAACTCCTCAAGAACTGACAGATACTACAGACCGATTAGGTGAACCCGACTTCCTGAGTAAGGAGAATGAATGGCCTCCCCATCTTACTCCGACTGAGATTATACCAGCCAAGGGAGCGGAGAAAGTCGAACCTGAAACCCGGACGTGTGGATCGGAGTTATTTGAACCCGGGATAGATCTGTCGGTATTACATGTTGCCAGGGACGACGCCGTGGATCTGGGCCTCCCCACCGCGAGTGGATCCTTTATGAAGATCAGAGAGAGCGATTGGAGCTCTGGAACATCAGACGTCTCGCAGGGACTCTCACCTCTCCTGCAGAGAGCGACGGATCACTATAGCTCCTGGAATCGGCTTTGTGACGCCGTCATATACTTTGAGCGATGTTTCTATCGTCACTATTCCAGGACGAAGAGGAAACCTGGAATTGTATTCAGGATGCAGCGACTCAATCACCCAGTCGGTCGTTTGTGTTTATCGGAAGGGAATGGAGGACTCTCCGGAAACTGTGGAAGGCAAGATTCTCTTCCCACGACCACCTCCCTAATCCTTCAAACATCTAGGGACTCCATAACGTAACAACATATGGAGTGGGTGTGTGACTCTATTATTTTATATTATTTTATTATTTTTATATTTCTGTATGTATTACTATGTAATTTTATTATAATCGTTTTCTTTAATTTTATTCAGTAGAATGTTATTTTAGCGATTATTTAGTAGAATAGTGCAATATATTCGTGTTTATTACGTACATACTTACTTATATTATATTTAGTGCGACGGCGAAGAAATAATTATTTTTTCTCTTTCCTTACTGTCCGTATTATATTATAAATACGTAACTACAGTAAGATGAAATGTCTGTACTTATTAAAGTACAATAAAGCCACTACTATATTTAAGTATTATTGGTAGGCAGAGTATTAGGAATGCAAAGTTCAGATCCTCGTGTCTCGGCTAAACCAAGCTCTGGGTAGACCTTGGAAACGACTTGCCTCTTCACACTGACATTGCTTCGTGCGATATTGCTCTCATACCGTATATTAAATAATACATATAGTAGCGTGATGTCCCTTTAACAGTAGCGTATAACGCAAAATAAATCTGTTAAACCCTTTGACCATCTGTAATTCTAGTCGATTAAGATATCGCGGCACCCACCGATATACTTGAAAGACAAATTCTAGAATCAGTGGTTAACGTCCCCAGACAAGTTCTGGAATAAATCGGTGCCCATCTCAAATATTAATTAATTAATATTTGCAAAATCTAATAAATCAAAATCTGTAAAATTCAGATCCTTCAATAATTCTAGTCAATTAAGATATCGTAGTATTTACCGATATTCTTAAAAAGACAATTGTCATAGAATTAAGGATCTTGTGTCCCCAGACATGTTCTGGAATCCAAATATGTCCATTTAATTATCAAATAATAAAATTTCAGGGAATCAATTTAAATTCATGCCTTTTAATGAATTTAATAAATTGCCATTTTTACGCAATTTATAAAGTTCCCAAAATTCCATTAATTAATAGATCAAGGGAGCGGAGATTTATCTTAGCATGCGTATGAGTGTGTGAAAGTCTCCCAAACATAGTCAATAGCCGATAAAATTCATAAAGTCATGTATAAAACAGAACATTGACTATTAAAGAATACTATTAAATAACATCCCAGATCTGTATGCATTGGAATCACCCTAATTCTACCGCTAGCTTTGCATAATGTCACTATAGCAACAACCACGCTAGAATTAGAATTGAGTTAAAAGAACAATAGAAAGCTTGTCCCATTGAATAGCATAGGGAATAAATAGTGCACTGATAGTATCCAAGGATACATAATAATACAGTGACATTCTGGAAGGCATTGACTAACGGACAAGTGACCCGAGTGTGTGTAATTTGTGACAAGTTGTGTGTGTGGTACTTGTGAGTTTATAGGCGAATGTTACTACTAAGGTGTGTTTACAGTAGCTAGTCGCAATCGTAAAAGTAACCTAACTCTCCAAGGAAAACCTGAAGTACATCTAAGTCTTTGGGACGGACAGTCGAGTGACTTGTGTCGGTTGTCGTTGTCGTTGTGCGGCTACGTCGTTGGCGAAAGTACAGCGGCGACGACACATCGGCGCTGAGGATCTCGTACTGTCCGGGGGTTAATTGGAGTAGGCAGCGACGCTCGCTAGCCTGAATATAAACTCCTTATAATATGGATAAACTCATATATAGCAGATATGACGGAGTTGATAGAAGATGGTCTTGGTATCGGGGAGCGATATACTCTATTTTTGCAAGCGTTTGTTGATAGCTTAATACGCGGCGACGTTAGTCCAACTGCTGCGGAGGACGATGGTCGTTATATCGAACCGCCAATGTCCCAAGAGCAGCCCCCGCGCGAGTTGGACTATAGAAAATTCGCTGCTCGATATACGGAGCGTAATGGTACGTATATGGTCTTCTTAACCACTGGTCATCCTATCGATTTACACAATACGGGCTATGTCGACTATATATCCTGCCCAGCGGAGTCGGAACCATAAACCGAAATTCGAATGCGAAAATTCTATTCGAAATCGGCTCGAAAGAAAAGACACTAAAGAAACAAATGGACGCGGTAACTCCAAAGTATATTTGGAATTCTTGATAGAAGCATTGTAACAACAAATAAATGTCACCCGCGTTTACCCTACCAGACGTGCGTCTTTGGTATTATTACGATAAACGCCCTAGACCCAAATAATAAACGGAAAGACATAAACATCCATGTAAACCGAAACTTGTTGACGTATCACCTATGCTCACTCGGCTCGAACGATCCTGGAGTAAACCTACGATCAGAGTCCCGGAATACTCGGTCAAACCTCCTCATTCCTTAGTTGGACCTCAGACCTGCGATCCTGGTGGTGTCGCGGATCCTCGCGGACTGTATTCACTGTTCAAAGATCTAGTGCTACCCTAACAATTAATCGGTAACACTCCGACAGTGATTTCCAGCTAGCCGCCCATCTTACCTAGCTGGGTTATGACGCAGACACCTAATATCACTATCCAACCGTATGGTCGTCCCGTTTAACGCGATACAACCCTTCATCAAAGTGAAGGAGAGCGTTGTAGGAAACGAGTTAAACGCTATTCTATAAAGATCAAAAAAGAAACCTGCGTTTGTTCAGATAAACGTAAGTTATAACAGTAAGTCCAATCGATAAACGAATTGTCTTTATCTCAGTTCGATTGTGAAACCTCGAATCTCAAAGAAGATATCAAGCTTATAAAACCCTATTCTCTGCGAGAGTTTTGGACGAACGTATCCCATGACAAGCGGAGGAAAATCAGCTCGAGGAGAAGCATATCGAAATGGACGAGACACCGACCGTAAACCCAAACATTTTAATGCAATCATATTGCACCCTTCACCCAGGAGCTACAGCCCTCCTCGTAAAGTGGGTCGCCCCAAAGAGAAAAGGACTCTTGCTAGCCTCCAGAAACTGCGTAAACGCCGTCCGCGCAAGAAAGACTAACTGTTTAGAGTATCTTTGTGTTTTAGAAACTGTGATTTTTATATTTTATAGACTGAAAATCCCATTTTCTGGGAGCGGTGTAAAAGCCTTTGCTGAATTGCCCCGTTATTTTTATTATCTTTTACATTAAAATACTCTGTAGTTGATTTAATAAGTGTAAGAGACCGTATTATTGCTGTATCGGTGTTTTTAGAGGATCTAAGACCTATTTCCTCTGTATGTGTACTGTGAAAGGCATATTTTATGATTCTATGGCAATTCGTGACGCAAAAGGGTGATAGCTACTCTTGAACAGTAGTTACTATGACTACGGTTAACAGCTGACATTCATACGTGTTGATTTCCTTTGTTCTACGGCGTCTCTCAGTTCAGTCAGCCAATGAGAGCGTTTTTGTGGCTCCTTGTACAGAAAATTTCCGAGAAATGACGCAATGCCTATGTGCAGTGTTTACATTCAGTCCTGAGCCAAAGAAAGAACGGCTTGGAAGTATTTTGTGCTGTACTGTTTTTTAGTCTTACACTAGTAGGTTTAATTATAAAGGGCATATATCCTTTAACCTAACGACTACTGCTGACTGATGATCATACATGCTGACTGCTGAAACATTGCAAACTCATAACAATCAGTGTTTTCATTGTTGTTTTATACTGCTATTTACCGTCAGTTCTTCATAATATGGTTGATGAATAATTATATTTGGAATAACGATAAATCACCCCGAAACCCAATATTCTTGATATACCGAAGGTAAGAGAGAAGGGTTACAAATAAACGATTGTGACTTATGTTAAAGTGGTTTGAAGTGAATCTAATGTTATTTGATAGACCCTACATGATTCAGTCTGTGTTCCTTTTATATGTGACTAAAATCAGTGAAGATTGGCAGATTAGTATGCAGTATTGTGCAGCATTGTGTATGAGTGAGTCTGTTAAAGAAGCAATTCCTAAAGAATGCGCCATATATGTGAATTATAATTAAGCCATATCGTTGTGAGTAGTTTAAGTCATAACTCTGTTTATATAGATAAAGCGCCACGTCCTAAAGGAACTGTTAATATTACCGAAGGTGAATAATATTGTCAGAGATTATATAATACTGTCAGTCGAATAATACATTAGGCTTACATAGCAATAAAAAATTAAACCGTCGAACCCAATCTCCCGGGAATATCCAGCGGGTGAATGGTCGCGCACGGATTGGTTTCGACTAGTGTAGTGAATCAAATACTTGTCAAAGACTAAAAACTGATTTAATATCTAGAAGACATCTTAATTTGGTGGGTTAAACTGCCAAAGGTCTGAAAGCGCGAACAGCAATGATAAAAACACCAGCTGGCACTCATGAAAAATGCATAGAGATGGCCTAGTAATGCTATTCTATAGGAATGGCCACCTAACAAGGAAATGCTTTCTCTGCCAAGTATTATCCTCACTCTACAACTCAGACAGTAAGCAAACAAAAGCTGTGGGATTCTAATGTATTACATCATAAGCTGATTGTTCTCCCAATAGCCCTCACACACTCACTGAATCCAATGAAATCGAATATCTATTAGCTTAATGCGAATAGCTGGTAAGCTGAATGCCATTTTAGTTATTGTGTACTGTTGATAGCAGAGTTGACTGCTATGTTGTATGTATTTAATTAAAATAATTTTCGTAGAGGGAAGTTAATTTGGGATTACTTTCTATCAGATGTAAGCAAAGCTGTTCAATGGGGTGGGTCATGGGACCCAAATATAGTACATTATGCATGGCAAACATTAATAAAATCATTCAGTCAACCTGGAGGGTATTTGCTTAGTTAACTCTACTGTGCGAAAAACGAATTTATAATGTTACCCATACTTCAGGTAAATGAATTTTTAGATATTTGTACTGAAGGCAACGATTTCTGATATAATTAAAATACAAGACAAGGGCTTGTTTCGATATATGTAGTTGCGCCCTTCTAGCAGCACGTGAGATGATCAAATAATAGACACAATGTTTGACTTTGTCCCTTCGAGCAGCACGTGAGTTTGGCTTTGACCCTTCGATATATGTATTTGCGCCCTTCGAGCAGCACGTGAATTACATCAAATAATAGACACATTGTTTGACTTTTTCCCTTCGAGCAGCACGTGAGTTTTGCTTTGACCCTTCGATATATGTATTTGCGCCCTTCGAGCAGCACGGGGAGTCGACTCAGACCGAGCCAAGCCGAGCCAAGCCGAGCCAAGCCGAGCCAAGCCGAGCCGAGCCGAGCCGAGCCGAGCCGAGCCGAGCCGAGCCGAGCCGAGCCGAGCCGAGCCGAGCCGAGCCGAGCCGAGCCGAGCCGAGCCGAGCCGAGCCGAGCCGAGCCGAGCCGAGCCGAGCCGAGCCGAGCCGAGCCGAGCCGAGCCGAGCCGAGCCGAGCCGAGCCGAGCCGAACCGAACCGAGCCGAGCCGAGCCGAGCCGAGCCGAGCCGAGCCGAGCCGAGCCGAGCCGAGCCGAGCCGAGCCGAGCCGAGCCGAGCCGAGCCGAGCCGAGCCGAGCCGAGCCGAGCCGAGCCGAGCCGAGCCGAGCCGAGCCGAGCCGAGCCGAGCCGAGCCGAGCCGAGCCGAGCCGAGCCGAGCCGAGCCGAGCCGAGCCGAGCCGAGCCGAGCCGAGCCGAGCCGAGCCGAGCCGAGCCGAGCCGAGCCGAGCCAGGCCGAGCCGAGCCGAGCCGAGGCCGAGCCGAGCCGAGCCGAGCCGAGCCGAGCCGAGCCGAGCCGAGCCGAGCCGAGCCGAGCCGAGCCGTGCCGAGCCGAGCTGAGCAGAGCCGAACCGAACCGAGCCGAGCCGAGCCGAGCCGAGCCGAGCCGAGCCGAGCCGAGCCGAGCCGAGCCGAGCCAGGCCGAGCCGAGCCAGGCCGAGCCAAGCCGAGCCGAGCCGAGCCGAGCCGAGCCGAGCCGAGCCGAGCCGAGCCGAGCCGAGCCGAGCCGAGCCGAGCCGAGCCGAGCCGAGCCGAGCCGAGCCGAGCAGAGCCGAGCCGAGCCGAGCCGAGCCGAGCCGAGCCGAGCCGAGCCGAGCCGAGCCGAGCCGAGCCGAGCCGAGCCGAGCCGAGCCGAGCCGAGCCGAGCCGAGCCGAGCCGAGCCGAGCCGAGCCGAGCAGAGCCGAACCGAGCCGAGCCGAGCCGAGCCGAGCCGAGCCGAGCCGAGCCGAGCCGAGCCGAGCCGAGCCGAGCCGAGCCGAGCCGAGCCGAGCCGAGCCGAGCCGAGCCGAGCCGAGCCGAGCCGAGCCGAGCCGAGCCGAGCCGAGCCGAGCCGAGCCGAGCCGAGCCGAGCCGAGCCGAGCCGAGCCGAGCCGAGCCGAGCCGAGCCGAGCCGAGCTGAGCAGAGCCGAGCCGAGCCGAGCCGAGCCGAGCCGAGCCGAGCCGAGCCGAGCCGAGCCGAGCCGAGCCGAGCCGAGCCGAGCCGAGCCGAGCTGAGCAGAGCCGAACCGAACCGAGCCGAGCCGAGCCGAGCCGAGCCGAGCCGAGCCGAGCCGAGCCGAGCCGAGCCGAGCCGAGCCGAGCCAGGCCGAGCCGAGCCAGGCCGAGCCAAGCCGAGCCGAGCCGAGCCGAACCGAGCCGAGCTGAGTGAGCCTAATCGAGCCAAACCGAGCCGATCAAGCCAAGTCGAACTTAATCGTGCCCAATCGTGCAAGACCGAGCCGAGCTCGTTGTCTCTTTTATTTGAAATAAAAAGTCGGTTCCTTATCGGGCCGCTAGGCCCGTCACTAGTTAGGAACCGAGAGGTTCATTACTGTAAGAATTGTTGGCTGATTGATTGATTGACTGGCTGACTGGCTGGCTAATCTATAGCCAAAACTACTCTAACGATTTTGATGAAATTTTCACAGCGGCTGGATACCACGATTCTAAGGTCCCTGGTATGTTCCGCTATTTCGTCCATGAGCCGTGGGCTCGAAAAATAGGGATAAACGAAAAAACGCCATAGGCGCAATGGTAAAATATCACCCATGACAGCTGGTGTCCTGATGAAAAATGGCTTATGTAATGGATTTCTACACAAGGCTTAGTATAAATCGATGAGGTTGCCAAGATTATTGTACTTAGTACACCCATACTGTTTGTTTAGGCCCTGCACTCTCTGTCAAAGCAAATATTAACTGGTTGATTTAGTTTGTGGTCTACACAGGCTTAGTATAAATCGATGAGGCTGCCAACTGGTTGGTTTAGTTTGCAATCTATTACCGCCTCAGCTGAATAACTCTTCCCCCTTCTGAATGACTATTAGGTATACAGTGTATCGGCTACATTAATGCCAACATTATTGCAAAATGTTTTATTGTTTGATTACTCTCTGTCAGTCTCCCCTTCAGAACATTGTATAGGAAATTTACTTTAGTTTACTCTACTGTGCCATTCAGCTGAATGGATTTGAGCGATTGCCAAGTTACAGCCAGTTGGATCATTCTCTGACCATAGGCAAAGGCAAATCTTGTTAAAATATACTTTTTCCATGTTTTTTTTTCTGACCAAAAATTTCAAAAAAAAATTTTTCGTAGCCAGTACTGCCAATCGATTCGCCATCAAAAATAACGCCAAAAAATTTTTTTGCAAAATTTTAAATTACTGTAAATTTTTGGCGACTGGGGGGGGTCAATTTTTTTCGATCCGCTATAACTCCGGAACGCTTTGTCCAAATTCGATGGGGTTTTCATTTTTCAACTTAATTCGATGTCCTCTTTCAGCCTATCCATGTTTCGAAACCCCAAACACCGCCGTTCAAAAATAAATTTTTTCTCAGTTCTAGAATTTTACAAATTTCAAAAAAGTTGCAGTATTTTATTAACGCCTTTACGGAATTCGATAGCGTTTTCGATTTTTATATTAAACGCAATATCCTGAATCTCACTAGCCTAGTTTCGCGTCACCAATGCCAAGACTTCATACCTTTTGAGGAAAATTTTTCTAGAATAATTTTTATTTAATTACATTTATCGCGATTTCTTATTACTGGATGCACATGAATTGATGGAGTTATCAATTTATTAACTAAACACGATATCGCGCATCGCACCAGCGTGGTTTCGAAATTCCAAAACGAGGTCTTCACTAGTTGCAGGTCGATTTTGTTCTAGAATTGAGCAACTAATAATAGATCGAATTTATTAATAATTATTGTATGAAATATGATTGTATTTTTACATAATTATTAGTTCTATACTAATTCTCGTTGTCTCTTTTATTTAAAATAAAAAGTCGGTTCCTTATCGGGCCGCTAGGCCCGTCACTAGTTAGGAACCGAGAGGTTCATTACTGTAAGAATTGTTGGCTGATTGAGCTGCTGGCTGGCTGGTTAATCTATAGCCAAAACTACTCTAACGATTTTGATGAAATTTTCACAGCGGCTGGATACCGCGATTCTAAGGTCCCTGGTATGTTCCGCTATTTCGTCCATGAGCCGTGGGCTCGAAAAATAGACATAAACGAAAAAACGCCATAGGCGCAATGGTAAAATAACACCAATAACAGCTGGTGTCGTGATGAAAAATGGCTTATGTAATGGATTTCTACACAAGGCTTAGTATAAATCGATGAGGTTGCCAAGATTATTGTACTTAGTACACCCATACTGTTTGTTTAGGCCCTAGGACACTCTGTCAAAGCAAATATTAACTGGTTGGTTTAGTTTGAAATCTATTATTGCCTCAGCTGAATTACTCTTCCCAATGCGCACTCTATGGGAATATCTCCCTCTGCTAATGTAAGCTGAATGACTTAAGTACACAGTGAGTTGGCTACATTAATGTCAACATTATTGCAAAATGTTTTATTGTTGGTTACTCTCTGTCAGTCTCCCCTTCAGAACATTGTATAGGGAATATACTTTAGTTTACTCTACTGTGCCATTCAGCTGAATGGATTTGAGCGATTGCCAAGTTACAGAGTTGGATCATTCTCTGACCATAGGCAAAGACATCAAATCTTTTTAAAAAGATACTTTTTCCATGTTTTTTTTTCTGACCAAAAATTTCAAAAAAAATTTTTCGTAGCCAGTACTGCCAATCGATTCGCCATCAAAAATAACGCAAAAAATTTTTTTTGCAAAATTTTAAATTACTGTAAATTTTTGGCGACTGGGGGGGGGTCAATTTTTTTCGATCCGCTATAACTCCGGAACGCTTTGTCCAAATTCGATGGGGTTTTCATTTTTCAACTTAATTCGATGTCCTCTTTCAGCCTATCCATGTTTCGAAAGCCCAAACAGCGCCGTTCAAAAATTAATTTTTTCTAGTTCTAGAATTTTACAAATTTCAAAAAAGTTGCAGTATTTTATTAACGCCTTTACGGAATTCGATAGCGTTTTCGATTTTTATATTAAACGCAATATCCTGAATCTCACTAGCCTAGTTTCGCGTCACCAATGCCAAGACTTCATACTTTTTGAGGAAAATTTTTCTAGAATAATTTTTATTTAATTACATTTATCGCGATTTCTTATTACTGGTTGCACATGAATTGATGGAGTTTTCAATTTATTAACTAAACACGATATCGCGCATCGCACCAGCGTGGTTTCGAAATTCCAAAACGAGGTCTTCACTAGTTGCAGGTCGATTTTGTTCTAGAATTGAGCAACTAATAATAGATCGAATTTATTAATAATTATTGTATGAAATATGATTGTATTTTTGCATAATTATTAGTTCTATACTAATTCTCGTTGTCTCTTTTATTTAAAATAAAAAGTCGGTTCCTTATCGGGCCGCTAGGCCCGTCACTAGTTAGGAACCGAGAGGTTCATTACTGTAAGAATTGTTGGCTGATTGATTGATTGACTGGCTGGCTGGTTAATCTATAGCCAAAACTACTCTAACGATTTTGATGAAATTTTCACAGCGGCTGGATACCGCGATTCTAAGGTCCCTTGTATGTTCCGCTATTTCGTCCATGAGCCGTGGGCTCGAAAAATAGACATAAACGAAAAAACGCCATAGGCGCAATGGTAAAATAACACCAATAACAGCTGGTGTCGTGATGAAAAATGGCTTATGTAATGGATTTCTACACAAGGCTTAGTATAAATCGATGAGGTTGCCAAGATTATTGTACTTAGTACACCCATACTGTTTGTTTAGGCCCTAGGACACTCTGTCAAAGCAAATATTAACTGGTTGGTTTAGTTAGAAATCTATTATCGCCTCAGCTGAATTACTCTTCCCAATGCATTCTATGAGAATATCTCACTCTGCTAATGTAAGCTGAATGACTTTAAGTACAGTGTGTTGGCTACATTAATGCCAACATTATTGCAAAATGTTTTATTGTTGGATTACTCTCTGTCAGTCTCCCCTTCAGAACATTGTATAGGGAATTTACTTTAGTTTACTCTACTGTGCCATTCAGCTGAATGGATTTGAGCGATTGCCAAGTTACAGAGTTGGATCATTCTCTGACCATAGGCAAAGACATCAAATCTTTTTAAAAATATACTTTTTCCATGTTTTTTTTTCTGACCAAAAATTTCAAAAAAAAATTTTTCGTAGCCAGTACTGCCAATCGATTCGCCATCAAAAATAACGCAAAAAATTTTTTTTGCAAAATTTTAAATTACTGTAAATTTTTGGCGACTGGGGGGGGGTCAATTTTTTTCGATCCGCTATAACTCCGGAACGCTTTGTCCAAATTCGATGGGGTTTTTATTTTTCAACTTAATTCGATGTCCTCTTTCAGTCTATCCATGTTTCGAAACCCCAAACAGCGCCGTTCAAAATTTAATTTTTTCTAGTTCTAGAATTTTACAAATTTCAAAAAAGTTGCAGTATTTTATTAACGCCTTTACGGAATTCGATAGCGTTTTCGATTTTTATATTAAACGCAATATCCTGAATCTCACTAGCCTAGTTTCGCGTCACCAACGCCAAGACTTCATACTTTTTGAGGAAAATTTTTCTAGAATAATTTTTTTTAATTACATTTATCGCGATTTCTTATTACTGGTTTCACATGAATTGATGGAGTTTTCAATTGATTAACTAAACACGATATCGCGCATCGCACCAGCGTGGTTTCGAAATTCCAAAACGAGGTCTTCACTAGTTGCAGGTCGATTTTGTTCTAGAATTGAGCAACTAATAATAGATCGAATTTATTAATAATTATTGTATGAAATATGATTGTATTTTTACATAATTATTAGTTCTATACTCGCCCTTCGAGCAGCAAGTGAGTTAATCAAATATTAGACACAATGTTTGACTTTGTCCCTTCGAGCAGCACGTGAGTTTGGCTTTGACCCATCGAGCAGCACGTGAGTTACATCAAATAATAGACACACTGTTTGACTTTGTCCCTTCGAGCAGCACGTGAGTTTTGCTTTGACCCTTGATATATGATGTTGCGTCCTTCGAGCAGCACGTGAGTTACATCAAATAATAGACACACTGTTTGACTTCGTCCCTTCGAGCAGCACGTGGGTTTGGCTTTGACCCTTCCAGCAGCGTGTGTCAATCGAGCCGAATCATACCGATCGAGCCGAATAGAACCAATCGAGGCGATCAAGCCGAGACGAGCCAATCGAGCCGAGTTAGCCGAATGGAACCGAGTTGAGCCCAATCAAGCCGAGCGATCCAAACTGAGCCGAGACAAGCCCAATCGAGTTGAGTCGAGCCCAATAGAGCCGAGTCGAACCCAATCAATCCTAGTCGAGCCCAATTGAGCCGGACCGAGCCAAGTCGAGCCCAATCGAGCCATACTGTGCCAAGTTGAGCCAAATCAAGCCGAGTCAAGCCCAAATCAATCCAAACCGAGCCGAGTCGAGTGGATTGAGCCGAGTCGAGCTGAACCGAGCCGAGTCAAACCCAATCGAGCCGATTGAGCCGAATCGAGCTGAGTCGACTCAGATCGAGCCGAGCCGAACCCAATCGAACCATGTCACGCCAAATTGAGCCGGACTGAGTCGAGTCGAGACCAATCAAGCCGAGTCGAGCCGAGTCGAGCCGGACGGAGCCGAGTTGAGCCTAATCGAATCGAGTCGAGCCCAATAGAGCCGAGTCGAGCCCAATCAAGCCTAGTCGCGCCCAATTGAGCCGGACCGAGCCCAGTCGAGCTAGACTGAGCCAAGTTGAGCCAAATCGAGCCGAATCAAGACCAATCAAGCCCAATCGAGCTGAGTCGAGACCAATCGAGCCGAGTCGAGCCCAATTGAGCCAAGTCGAGCCAGACCGAACCGAGTCGAACCCAATCAAGCCGATTGAGACGAATCGAGCTGAGTCGAGTCGAGCCCAATCAAGCTGAGTCGAGCCCAATCGAGCCAAACCGAGCCCATCAAGCCAAGTCGAACTGAATCGAGCCCAATCATGCCAGACCGAGCCGAGCTCGTTGTCTCTTTTATTTGAAATAAAAAGTCGGTTCCTTATCGGGCCGCTAGGCCCGTCACTAGTTAGGAACCGAGAGGTTCATTACTGTAAGAATTGCTCGAGACTGGCTGGCTGACTGACTGACTGACTGACTGACTGACTGATCTACAGCCAAAACTACTCTAACGATTTTGATGAAATTTTCACAGCGGCTAGATACCGCGATTCTAAGGTCCCTGGTATGTTCCGCTATTTTGTCCATGAGCCGTGGGCTCGAAAAATAGACATAAACGAAAAAACGCCATAGGCGCAATGATAAAAACACCAGCTGGCACTCATGAAAAATGCATAGAGATGGCCTAGTAATGCTATTCTATAGGAATGGCCACCTAACAAGTAAATGCTTTCTCTGCCAAGTATTATCCTCACTCTACAACTCAGACAGTAAGCAAACAAAAGCTGTGGGATTCTAATGTATTACATCATAAGCTGATTGCTCTCCCAATAGCCCTCACACACTCACTGAATCCAATGAAATCGAATATCTATTAGCTTAATGCGAATAGCTGGTAAGCTGAATGCCATTTTAGTTATTGTGTACTGTTGATAGCAGAGTTGACTGCTATGTTGTATGTATTTAATTAAAATAATTTTCGTAGAGGGAAGTTAATTTGGGATTACTTTCTATCAGATGTAAGCAAAGCTGTTCAATGGGGTGGGTCATGGGACCCAAATATAGTACATTATGCATGGCAAACATTAATAAAATCATTCAGTCAACCTGGAGGGTATTTGCTTAGTTAACTCTACTGTGCGAAAAACGAATTTATAATGTTACCCATACTTCAGGTGAATGAATTTTTAGATATTTGTACTGCAGGCAAGGATTTCTGATATAATTAAAATACAAGACAGGGGCTTGTTTCGATATATGTAGTCGCGCCCTTCTAGCAGCACGTGAGATAATCAAATAATAGACACGATGTTTGACTTTGTCCCTTCGAGCAGCACGTGAGTTTTGCTTTGACCCTTCGATATATGTATTTGCGCCCTTCGAGCAGCACGTGAATTACATCAAATAATAGACACATTGTTTGACTTTGACCCTTCGAGCAGCACGTGAGTTTTGCTTTGACCCTTCGATATATGTATTTGCGCCCTTCGAGCAGCACGTGAATTACATCAAATAATAGACACATTGTTTGACTTTGACCCTTCGAGCAGCACGTGAGTTTTGCTTTGACCCTTTGATATATGTATTTGCGCCCTTTGAGCAGCACGGGGAGTCGACTCAGACCGAGCCGAGCCGAGCCGAGCCGAGCCGAGCCGAGCCGAGCCGAGCCGAGCCGAGCCGAGCCGAGCCGAGCCGAGCCGAGCCGAGCCGAGCCGAGCCGAGCCGAGCCGAGCCGAGCCGAGCCGAGCCGAGACGAGCTGAGCCGAGCCGAGCCGAGCCGAGCCGAGCCGAGCCGAGCCGAGCCGAGCCGAGCCGAGCCGAGCCGAGCCGAGCCGAGCCGAGCCGAGCCGAGCCGAGCCGAGCCGAGCCGAGCCGAGCCGAGACGAGCTGAGCCGAGCCGAGCCGAGCCGAGCCGAGCCGAGCCGAGCCGAGCCGAGCCGAGCCGAGCCGAGCCGAGCCGAGCCGAGCCGAGCCGAGCCGAGCCGAGCCGAGACGAGCTGAGCCGAGCCGAGCCGAGCCGAGCCGAGCCGAGCCGAGCCGAGCCGAGCCGAGCCGAGCCGAGCCGAGCCGAGCCGAGCCGAGCCGAGCCGAGCCGAGCCGAGCCGAGCCAAGCCGAGCCGAGCCGAGCCGAGCCGATCAAGCCAAGTCGAACTTAATCGTGCCCAATCGTGCAAGACCGAGCCGAGCTCGTTGTCTCTTTTATTTGAAATAAAAAGTCGGTTCCTTATCGGGCCGCTAGGCCCGTCACTAGTTAGGAACCGAGAGGTTCATTACTGTAAGAATTGCTCGAGACTGGCTGGCTGGCTGACTGACTGACTAATCTCTAGCCAAAACTACTCTAACGATTTTGATGAAATTTTCACAGCGGCTTGATACCGCGATTCTAAGGTCTCAGGTATGTTCCGCTATTTCGTCAATGAGCCGTGGGCTCGAAAAATAGACATAAACGAAAAAACGCCATAGGCGCAATGGTAAAATAACACCAATGACAGCTGGTGTCGTGATGAAAAATGGCTTATGTAATGCATTTCTACACAAGGCTTAGTATAAATCGATGAGGTTGCCAAGATTATTGTACTCAGTACACCCATACTGTTTGTTTAGGCCCTGTCAAAGCAAATATAAACTGGTTGGTTTAGTTTGAAATCTATTATTGCCTCAGCTGAATAACTCTTCCCAATGCATTCTAGTTGAGTATCCAAGTTTCTCCCTCTGCTAATGTAAGCTGAATGACGGTTTAGTACGCAGTAGTGTGTTGGCTACATTAATGCCAACATTATTGCAAAATGTTTTATTGTTGGATTACTCTCTGTCAGTCTCCCCTTCAGAACATTGTATAGGGAATTTACTTTAGTTTACTCTACTGTGCCATTCAGCTGAATGGATTTGAGCAATTGCCAAGTTACAGAGTTGGATCATTCTCTGACCATAGGCAAAGACATCAAATCTTTTTAAAAAGATACTTTTTCCATGTTTTTTTTTCTGACCAAAAATTTCAAAAAATTTTTTTCGTAGCCAGTACTGCCAATCGATTCGCCATCAAAAATAACGCAAAAATTTTTTTTTGCAAAATTTTAAATTACTGTAAATTTTTGGCGACTGGGGGGGGTCAATTTTTTTCGATCCGCTATAACTCCGGAACGCTTTGTCCAAATTCGATGGCGTTTTCATTTTTCAACTTAATTCGGTGTCCTCTTTCAGCCTATCCATGTTTCGAAACCCCAAACAGCGCCGTTCCAAAATTAATTTTTTCTAGTTCTAGAATTTTACAAATTTCAAAAAAGTTGCAGTATTTTATAAACGCCTTTACGGAATTCGATAGCGTTTTCGATTTTTATATTAAACGCAATATCCTGAATCTCACTAGCCTAGTTTCGCGTCACCAATGCCAAGACTTCTTACTTTTTGAGGAAAATTTTTCTAGAATAATTTTTATTTATTTACATTATAGCGATTTCTTATTACTGGTTGCACATGAATTGATGGAGTTTTCAATTTATTAACTAAACACGGTATCGCGCATCGCACCAGCGTCTTCACTAGTTGCAGGTCGATTTTGTTCTAGAATTGAGCAACTAATAATAGATCGAATTTATTAATAATTATTGTATGAAATATGATTGTATTTTTACATACTTATTAGTTCTATACTAATTATTGTTGTCTCTTTTATTTAAAATAAAAAGTCGGTTCCTTATCGGGCCGCTAGGCCCGTCACTAGTTCACTGTAAGTTGTGACTTATACAGCCTTCTAACGTCCCATGAATGCATACAGTCAGTATTTCAGGAGTGCGTATTGTTATTTATTTTATTTATCAGCTGGGCTAACGCCCCCAGCGGCTATATTTGTTAAGATTGTTAAATAATATTACGCAATAAAATTAGATACTCAGCTGTATCTAAGTACGAATCAATAAGATATTTAATTCTACATAGTACACATTGTCAAGACCAGGTATAATATATGTCACACTCATAATTTATATAAACATTATAGGGCTAGTCGAATATATAGTAGTTAATTAAATAAAATGGTGTAGCGAGCCATATTATCCTTGCAATAAAATTTACAGGTAAAATTCATAAACAATAGTATTTTAGTCAGAGCAGGCTCAGCTTGCAGCCTATGATACCGCATCATCGTTCAATATCATTAAAATTGCCAAGAAAAGGCATAATTAAAATAAGCGATCTAGCACCAAAGAAAGTTATTTTTATTAAAGTAAGTAAATAGTTAATACTAAAATAGGTTTATCTATAAAAAATAGTTATATAGAACATGATTAACTATGGCTACAGTGCACAATAAACTCAGATTCAGCCAAAAGATGAAGAAAAATCAGCACATCAGCGATATAGGTCCATGAACCAGTATGAACACTGAACAGCCACTAGGCAGCGGCATCAATTCCAAAGAAATTCAGCAGCACCGCGTGGCGTGCCTGGTGGGTACCTGCCATTGCGTTTAGTACGCTTTGTGAGAAAAATAATCTATACGAGTTTTTTACTGACATTTCATTAGTCGACACTTCATGTACCTTCTTTTTAAAAATTTTCATTTTGTACCTAGATACGGATAGGTTGACTAAGTTTGGCAGGTTGTGCAGCCAGGCCGCTGCGGAATATTGTTCGAAAATATTAATGTTACATTGCCCAGATACGTGATTGCCCAATAGAAAGTTAAATAAGTATAGTAATTTCTTATTGTTGCAGTTAAACGCATTATATAAAGTTGTAGCCATTTGTAAATGTATCATTGTATCGGGATCAAGAGAATTAACCAGTTTCACTAAGACAGGATCAGGTACATAGTTCGAAACCCGGATGATTCTGCGTACAGCCTTCCGGATTTGCAGAGAGACAAACTGTGATGACAGTCGCGTCAGTGACTCACACCCATATAGTATGGAAGGAGTACAGATACTATTCCAAACTTTTGATACGACGTGGAGCGGTACATTATCAATGCAGAACCCCCTTGCTTCCATTCTTATGGAATTTATTATAGTTTTCTTCTGGAAGTGTACCGTCAAGTTAGCGTTCGTTGGTGGTAGAGGAAGTCCAAGGTAGGTACACTTGGTATTAGAAATGAAGGTCACATCTTGTTCGGCAATATATATACTATTGTCCTCCTCGGAGGTGCCGTTTTCATTAATTACCAAGTAGTGCGTTTTCTTTATATTGAGGACTAGGTTATGTTCCTTGAAAAAATTATAACACATTGCCGCCATCTTCACGAGGTCCGATTTAAGGTTTGCCATTAAAATTATATCGTCCCCATAGCTGATTATGCTAAAGGAGTGTTTACCAATATGAGCACCACATTTTGAGCCAATTATGTCTGAAAATAGTTGAGTGAGGTATACATTGAATAGGAAAGGTGATATAATACCTCCTTGGCGGACGCCTTGCTGTATATCGATAGCACCGTTGTAATGAATCCCCCCAATGCGGAGGAAAGCTTTGCAGCTGCCATAATAAGACATAAGTAGATTAATTAGGTTTGGTTCCACATTCGCATCCTTTAATATTTTAGATAACTTACTGTGATCCACAGTATCAAATGCATTACTCAGGTCTAGTGATAGGATATGCATTGTCGAATGGTTTTTGTTGAAGTATTGCATTATGTTTATGACTGCTAAGTAAGTTATTTCTGTGCTTAATTTTTCTTTGAACCCCATTTGGAGGTCATCTGTCTTTAATTTAGGCAATAGTTCTTTTAGTACCACCAGTTCCCACAGTTTTGCTATAATGGAAATTATAGTTACTCCCCTGTAGTTTTTAGCGACTGATTTGTCCAGCGTTTTCCCTTTGTGTATTGGAATAAGTAACGCCAGCCCTAGGTCGTCTGGGCAGATTCCAGTAACTCTCATGGTGTTGAAGATGAAGGCTATAGCCTGAAGTAAAGGTTCGCACAGTCCATAATACAAGTGTTCCGCCTTCATGTTCTTTAGATCCGGAGCCTTCTGTCTGTGTAGAGACTTTATGGCATCTTCGATACTACAGGAATCTAGTAGGGGGGCGTTTACATCTATTGTCAAGATTGGTTCGTACTCTTCATCATATCGATCCTTAGTATTTCCTGGTGAGTTTGTAGATGTTGACTTGAAATGCTGGCTGTAATGATCAACCAATCTTGTCGCCGTGGCGTTAGTTACCTCAGATTGGTTACATCTTTGTTTCACCGATCTCCAAAAACGCTTGTCATTACCTCGACATTGGTCCGCTAAATTTGAAATATGTTGGAGGTATTTGCTTCTGTCTATTTTGGATAGTGCATCATTATATGCATGGCTCGCCAGTTTATATTCCATGAAATGCTTATTGCTGGGATTGTGTATTTCGCCATTGGATATCCATGCTAATCTTGCCTTATCATAGACATCTTTTAGGTATCCTGTAGTAGATGGTGTAGTGGTAGTATCTTTTTTCAGGGTTTGGGAATGATTTCTTTGTTTTTTAGAGCATTTGTTGTTGTATGTCATTGGGATATGCCTTTTCGCCGCCTGGAGGATACACTTTGAGGTGATTTCAAGGATACCAGTAGCTTCCTTGGGATCAGTTGAAAATTTTCCATTTGATATATTGGATTCGCTGAGGACTTTGTCAATCTCGCTACGGTATTTGTTTCGTTGCTCTGAGGTGGCTTTGTCAAAGTGGAAGATCGGTAACTTGCTCCTTTTTGTAGGAATGATAGGTAAGCTACAAGGTAACCTATTAAAGTGAAATCCTATTGAAACGGGGACATGGTCTGACAGATTACACGGTTCTTCTTCAAATACCATGCAAGAGCTTGTCTGATCAATAAGGTCCTGAGTTACTAGGCAGTGATCAATGTAAGAAGAATTTATTTCTTCCCTGATTCTATTTTTCATACGATATGTCTTGAGTGGTCCAGTTGCAGATTCATCTAGGTCTGATATATGCATTTTGAGTTGGTCCGTAATATTTTCATTAAAAATTTTGCCAAAGTGAGTCAGTTTGGTTTGCCTACTTTTGTTTTTGGATCCTAGGCTACCATTGATATCGCCCGCAACTAATACCTTTGATCCCGAGGCAATGAGTTCCTGTATTAGTACCAATAATTTTCCACAGGTATAGGAGTACTTTGAAGAGTCATCGTATCTGTTGCAGTTTGCTGGCATGTACAGCCCTACTATGCCCATATCCCCAATATAGGGGTGATTCTTTATGTGAAGTGCCATGATCCTATCTGACTTTGTCTCAATTTCGTTGCAGTAAGGAAGTAAATCCTTATGGATAAATATTATCATTCCACCTTCTCCTCGCCTCTTATTGCCATTTGTTAGCATATTATGAGATGTTGAATATATGCAATCATAGTTAGTGTGAGGTTTGGAATCCTTTAGATAAAATTCGGCTTCTCTGGGGCCTAACCAGGACTCTTGAAGAATAAGTACGTGAGGGGAGTTTTCATCAATAATCTTGTTTATATAGAGTTTATTATGTAGATACCCCCTACAGTTTAGTGTTATTACATCCAGTTGTTGTTCTTTGGAAGGTATTGTGTTACTTCTCCCCTTAATCAGTTCTTGTTGTTTCAATATTGGTGATTGTTGAGGACCTGTGTATAGTTGTTTGTATTTTATATTCTTAAAAATAGTTTGAAGCGTAAGAGCGTGGGTGATGCCATTGGTTTGGGGAAGCCCCTCTATGGGAATAGCCTTGATGTCTTTCCAGATTAGTATTATCTTGATTTCTGTCCCAATGGTTTTGGCGTGTCTCCCATCTGTTGGCTTGATTTTGGTTGTAATGGTTATTGCTATTGATTGTTCTACCAGTAGGCCTGTATTCTCTAGGTCTATCACGATAGTTTTGTTGAGCCGTTGATGTAGGAGTCAAGGGAGTGAATGTATAGGTGTTATGTTCAGGTTTTTTATAGAAGTTAGTCGGCCCCGTTCGATAGTCTGATTTAAATTCTCTTGCTTTCACATTTGGGCCAGGCCACATAGTTCTGTTTGTATAGATATGGAGGGCGTTGGCAGGGATAGTTATTTTTGCTTGCTTTATTTGTCCTCTAGTGCCTTTTATCCAAACATTAATCGGTCTGATTCCAGTCTGTTTGTAACAATATTGGGAGAGAGAAACACTGCTGGAGTTGGGAGGTAGCCCCGAGACCTGCACTATTTTGATATCAACCTCTTCATGATCGTCCTTGTTTTGTATGTTGTGTGGACTTCTTTGTTCCTTCAGCAATCGTTGAAGTAACTCATTTTGCTGTGTCAGCTGTGCAGTTAATTTCGTTTCGTAATCCAGTTCGCCATAAGAGTTGGAGAGCTCAATAGGAACTTTCATTGTTCTAGACTGCCTGGGAGCGGTAGGTTTCGTTTTCTTTGCCTCTTTCCACGTATTGTTGTCATCAATTACTTCTTGGAATGATACGGGTGATGGTACTGAGATATTGTTATCCTCGTTATTGGGATCATCTGAAATGGGGGTTTTGTTTTCAGTGTGTGAGGCCGGAGTGCTGCGGGATTCATTACCACTATCACTTGAGTTTTGAGATATCTCATCTACAACCAAGAATGTCGTTGACTCAGAGGATGATGTGCTTTTACTGTCGGAATCAGAGTTTCTTTCTTTGTCCTTGTACTCGTTTCTAAGTGTCTTTTTGCTGTCCTGAAGTTGTTTATGTGTGCGTCTTTTACTCTTTCTGGTCTTGATCATTTTCTGTTTTGTCTTTGATTGTGTGTCTTGATTTACAACTCTACAGGAGTGATCTTGGCTTGGAGGTGGTTCTAGGCTGTTGTTATGATTTACTTGTATTGGGCCAGGTGCCAGAGTGTTGTTGGTTTGATTTTTATTGTTGATGTCTGACAATCTTATGACAATGTCCTCAAGGTTAGTTACTCGATTTACCATTATATCATAGTTTGTTTGGAATGTTTTCAGCTCCACTTGGATAATTGCCATTTTGTCGATCAGATCTAGGAATCCAGTGGTGTCAATAGAAGTTACATTCACTCTTTTCTTAAATGATGGAGTGATAGACCTAGATTCGAGTACTATAGAGAATTCAGCAACATCCATCGCGATCTCGTCCACAGATCTTCTGTTTATTGTAGATATCTTTGCGCCACCTGTTTGCCCCAATATTGAAACCATTATTTCCTTAAATAGCATATTCTGTAGTTCTTGAAGCCTGCTCAATCCAAGTGTAGTCAGTTGTTTTGCTAGTATATCCTTTGGATTCTGAAGAAGCTTCAGTGCCTTTAGCAGGTCTGTAAATGTTTTTGCTGTTGTGTCAGAGTCGACCATTAGCATTAATGAGAGATCATCGTCCTGGTGTTGCGCTACGGCTACATAGTCCGAATCCAGAGCGTGCTGAGGTTGAGAGTATGAGGAGTTTAAGGTAGGTGTGGGATAGTTCATATACATAGTGCTCTCGAATTCATTTATTATTTTGACTGATTCTAAGCATTTTTTCAGCCACAGTCGTAGCTTCTTACTGTTTGAATACACCGATTGTATTTTTGTCATTCTTGTTGTGATGGCTAGAGCATATAGGCAAGTAAAGGCACCACAGTCATGGTCATTTTGCTGACCGGGAAAGTGGCGTTTATGGAGGCTATCAACTTCCCATAACTTGTTGGTGCCGGTAGCGTCAGTTATACTACATATCACGTTCAGAATATCGCAAACCTTATGTGTTATATTTGTTACTTTTACAGGAGCAACACTGCACAGGGTGTATACTTTCCGTAGTGGAACATTGGCCACATGCAAAAGGAAGTGATGGTTGTCGCAATCGGGAAAAAACAAGAATTCTTTTGAGTCAAGTGTGCATTGGGATGTAATGTAATTAATAGCACTAGCTACATCAAAAGTGTCCTGAGGCAACTTTTCGCTGCAGAGAGCAGAATCGATACATGCTATATTAGGGAAATTACACTCTAGGATAGAGAGGAAAGAGTCGATGATTATAGTAGAAAGGTGCTGCTTTTTATTAAGGTAGCCCCAGTCATGGTCACCCTGGCACAAAACAGTTGGGCCCCTCTTTTTCGGCTTACGTGTAGCAGCCAATGTTACAGCCGTCTCTTCAAACCCTTTGTGTTCATCGGGAAAGACATGAGTAGGTCCTGAGACAAGAGTATCTCCCATAGTGGGTGTAGCACCTGTAGCATCGAAGGCATCGACCAAGATGATTGAGTCATTAGAATCCCCACCTAGTGTCTGAGAAGGGTAATATGCTGTAGTATCAGGAGCATTTGGTGTAGTATTAGAGAGATTCATATTTGTGTAGGTTGTAAGAGTTGGGTCATCCAATGGCGGGGGCAGTTTGATTGTTTTGTGTTGGATTTTTGGGCAGGGGCAGGGGCGGGGGCGGGGGCAGGGGCGCGGGGTAGGTTGTAGTCAGTTTCAGAAGTGACATTTATTGTAGGATGGCTGCTACTAATTTTAGTAGTGGATGGATCATTTGTTTTGGTGGCATTTTTGGGAGCATATTTAGCTGTGGATGAATACGCTAGCCCACTATATTTTGTAATTATAAGGGGTTTACAATCCCAATTATGCTCTAAACTCAGTACTGGTACAAACCCCTTTAGTCCCGTTCCAGTGTCGCCAATTGAGTTTGCATCTCTTTCTGGTCGTACTCTGAGATCCAGTGGGGTCATTCTTGCCTCGTGCTCATCATCATCGACGCCTCCCCGGGGCGGATCCTGGGCTGTATGGATACCGGGGCCTACACGCCCCGGGGTTGCGATGTGTCCGGCAGACGTCGTAACAGGATGCGTGCCGGACCCCGCGATCACCGGCGACCGAGCAGGAGGAACGCCAAACCCGGCATCCGGATCAGCTGTCGTCTCGACAAGTAGACCGCTTAACTCCGCTTCAGGGTTTCCCATCTTCTTGGCAGGTAGAGCGCCAAACTCCGCCTCTGGATTAGCCGTGGTCTCGGTAGGTAGAACGCCAAGCTCCGCCTCCGGATTAGCTGTCGTCTTGGTAGGTAGAACGCTGTATTCCGCCTCCGGATTAGCCATGGTCTCGGTAGGTAGAACGCCGAACTCCGTCTCCGTATTAACCGCAGTCTCGGTAGGTAGAACGTCGAACTCCGCCTCCGGATTTCCTGTCGTCTCGGCAGGTGGAATGCCGAACCCCGCCTCCGGATTAGCCGTGGTCTCGGTAGGCAGAACGTCAAACTCCGCCTCCGGATTTCCCGTCGTCTCGGCAGGTGGAATGCCGAACCCCGCCTCCGGATTAGCCGTGGTCTCTGTAGGTAGAACGCCGAACTCCGCCTCCGAATTAGCCGTTGTCTCGGCAGGTGGAACGCCGAACTCCGCCACCGGATTATCCCTCGTCTCGGCAGGTAGAACGCCGAACTCGGCCTCCTGGTTCACCGTCTTCCTGACCAGGTCTCGGGTAGTAGCCGTTCGCTCTGGAAGATCCAGGATGGACGGTGCTCCGTTGTCATTCAGGTGACAGCTCCCCTTTTTTTGGCGAGGTTGAGGGTTAGTTCGAGAAGGTTGAGGTAGACGACTGCTGCGCAACTTCACTGGGGTGCGCAGTTTCACTGGGGTGCGCTGCACAATGGATGGCATTGTCGAGGTTGCAGGTTGCTGGGTTGGAACAATATACAGCCCGGTCTCCAGTGAGTTTTAATTCTCTACCAGAGGCCTTCGTGTACAGCAGTCAGTTATTTATATAGTTAACTAGTCAATGAGTACCGGTACTATTGCAGTATTGCAGTATAATTAAATCTCGCTGTATGCTGAATACTGCAATATGAATATATCGGGGCGAGCCACGAAGTTGGCGGAGCCTTAGCGAATTGACACTGTTAGGGGGTGGGTCAATTTATGCAAATAGTTGTCGTCGTCGTCGTCGTCGTTGTCGTCGTCGTCGTCGTCGTCGTCGTCGTCGTCGTCGTCGTCGTCGTTGTCGTCGTCGTCGTCGTTACGATTTTGACATGCTAATAACTTTGTCGGATTTAAAGCTGCCAAGTTGAAAATTTGTAGGTATCAATATGAGCAAAAGTTGAGATTTTTGAGAGACTTTCAGACACCATCAGTGCAATGGTCTCCCGCTAGAGGGCCACATGTCAAACATTAAATGCCCTCCCATTTCTTTGCTTTTAATCCGTTTAAGCTGAAACTTGGCAGATATGTATTAGACCATTAGCTGTGACTTTCAAAGGAGGCGAATCCATCTGCAGTTCTCCAGTCTGCCGCTAGAGGGCCAAATGTCTGAAAGTGAAATCGTTGTCGTCGTTACGATATTGACATGCTTATAACTTTGTCGAATTTAAAGCTGCCAAGTTGAAAATTTGTTTTGTTGAAAATCAGTTCAACAGTCACCCGCTATAGGACTACTTTATGCCTGAAAGTGAATAGATTCTCCCGTCTCATTGATTTTAATCAGTTTAAGCTGAATCTTGCCATATATTCTGGACCACATGCTGCGTCTTTGTGGGGGGGGGGGGGGGGGAGATTTAATCGGTCTGCCGCTATACGACGAAATTTCTGAAAGTGAGATCCGTCTCTCATTTCGTTATCCGTTATTCAAGATGAAACTTGGCCGATGTACGTATGTACTATTCATCCATAGGCTGTGTCTTTGTGGGGCTGGAGACCCTAATCCATCTTCAGTTCTCACTATACCGCTAGAGTCAGAAATGTCTGAATAGAAATGAAAGAGGTAAAAAGTGATTAGGCGAAATCTGCTTAAAATTTGCTAATACAGTAATACTTTCGAATTAGTACTTAAATTAAATTTAAGTCACGTGCTGCGCGAAGGCCCCACTTCGTGTATGTTTTATGTTGCTGCCCCATAGTGTCGTGATCTTGTTCTTGTATGATTATCAGAAGGGGGGGGGGGGGGGGGGTGGGGGACTGTTGACGCAATCAAAATTAATCCCTCTTCAGGGGAAAAACTGTTGATTTTCCCAAAATTAAACTATAGCATATTCTATTGTCGTTAGTTTATTGTTTTGGTTAGAATAATGTACAGCTGAACCTGCTTCTTCTTCTGAAATTTCTTTATCCTTTAGTTGGATTTGAACCTGCGCCGCAAAATACTATTGTGTAAGCTGTTCAAGCGATGTAACCACTCGGACGCTGCAAAGCTCTTTTTTCTTTTATTTGAAATTTCAACATTGGGAAGAGATAGTAATACGATTACAGTCTGATCTTCTATGATTAGAGTTTGACATTGTATGATAACGGAATGATCTTGTGATTAGAGTTTGACATTATATGATAACACAATGATCTTGTGATTAGAGTTTGACATTATATGATAACACAATGATCTTGTGATTAGATTTTGACATTATATGATAACGGAATGATCTTGTGATTAGAGGTTGACATTGTATGATAACACAATGATCTTGTGATAAGAGTTTGACATTGTATGATAACACAATGATCTTGTGATTAGATGTAGTGTATTAGTGTACTTCAATACACTAGATTAGTGTATTGAAGGATGCAGATTAAAGTTTACTACTGCAGCGGCATATTATTATGACTTATAATACTTAAGTAGAAAACATTTAAAATCTTTACAACTTTTCAAATCATTTACTGTACAGTATTTATTTACTGTGTACAACTGTCAGGAAATACCTGAAAATGTGTATCTAACCTAGGGAGTTGTGGTAAAGAAGTATATCCCCTGTTCAACCAGTGGTAGTTAATTAACCTGTTAATCCCGGGGGAGGACAATATCTACGCCTCAGAAAACCTGAAAATGTGAATTTATAGTATCCTATAAGTGAATTAAAAATTTTGTGTTCTAACTGAAAAGTGCTGGTTACTTGTTTTTTTCATTTATTGCCGACGTAGATGACTAAAACAGCCATTACAGAAATTAGTTCAATTTTAATTATTTTCAAATTGATTTTGCGCCCCAGAATTCCTGTATTGAAAAACAATTAGCCGAATTCGAATTCGGCTTGTTGAATTCGGACTAGTGAAATCTACGTTTCGAAACCTATCGTGGAATTTATATATCTCTACAAGTGCACCGATAGTTGCTGAAGCGGCCTCTCCAGCTGTATATGTATATTTTGTTGCATTTCTACACAATGGTGCTGTATAACCATTGTCCTGTTGGTAATATTTTATTATTTATATTAATCCTAATATTACGCTCTAGTATACTTGACTTTTCACTCCCGATTTTAATAGAATTGGCAGAATTTTGATAGAATTGCTGCGGATTCTTTGATCTAGGTATTGCGCTCGATCAGATGCTTTTGGCTTGATGTGTTGGTTGCCAAGTTTTACTAGTAGGCTATAAGGAAAGGCAATGTTTACTCACACATAAGCTGTTGGTTTCTAATGTATTACCCCCATAAGCTGTTGGTTTCTAATGTATTACCCCATAAGCTGATTGCTCTCCCAGTGCTTCCTAAGGGTATATCTACAATAAGGTTACTCACTCTGCTATGTTAGGGGGTGGTGGATCAGGAGAATGAATTTTAGTTACACAAAGCAGTGTGTTGTGTCCTATTGCAGTCGATACTCACTGTGGATTGCAAAATGTTTTATAGTTGACCTACACTATAATACAGTAGTTGCATGTATTTAAGGAGCCCGCTCTGGCCTACCCTACCGCCTAAGGAGTACCTATATTACATATTCACATAGAATTCACTGGGAAGAGATATTCCGCTTGACGACGGGGTAATACCTATAGAAGGAAACTAAATTTGTTATTTGGCTCTATTCGTTGTTATTTATCTGGTTGTGCATCATGGGCATTTTTTATAAATATTCGGTAATTGCATCTTATATCTTGTAAACGTTCTTGATAATGAAATTATTTGCTTCATATTATATTTTTGTTAGTGGTAGCTAAGTTGCATTTTTTATTATGTGGGGCGAGCCACAAAGTCAGCTAGCCTCACGCCTTGCAGTTTAGACAATTTTAGTTTACTTACTGCTGACTGACATAGTTCTTTGTAATAGTCTTGGCTAGGATTTTTCCCCCGGGCTCCTTCCAGCCAGCTTGCTGGCTTTCTAGTTATCTAGTAATCTTGGTAGGTGACAATAACTGCTGTTAAATGGCTGATGGCTTATAGGTTGGTGACGTATTGGGTCCTGGGGTGGTGGAGTGCATAGGGATAACATAACAATCAAATTCCAGGATAGCTATTTATTTCATAATCTCTGCAATTAATTTGCAATTTAGATGTTTTATTGACATCACATCACATTACTGAACAAATCTTCTAAGTTCAATATTGAAATTAAAATCGAGCCTAGGAAAACAGTTCTCCAGGTTTACATCATAAACCATAATCTCTAAAGTAGGCGATTTAAAGAATTTCAATTTAGAAAATAATACAAAACCATATGATGATAAAAATGTTTCGTTTTGTTATATCTTTATTATTGATATTGGCGCTATTAGATGGTGTCTTCGGTATCTGGAAGCAAGTCACAAACCGAGAACAGTTGTGGAGATATAATCTAGGAGGCACAGAAGCAGATGGCACTGGCATGGTACTTGGAAGTAAATACATAGTAATGACTTCGGCTGATGGGAGGCTGATAAAAACAGATGGAAAAATAAGTATCTACATGTCCTCTACCCCCTACATCGAACCATTGAATTTTTTTGAGATTATTTTTTTGGGGGATGGCACTGTTGCATTGAAAACTTGGAATAACTATTACATATCGAGACAGGCCGATGGGCAGATACGAGCTGATAACGAGGATATAGGTAATTGGGAAAAAATGATCATTTATATTAATGATGAAGAAGATCGTATCGCGATAAAGAGTTGGGGCTTCGGAAAATATTTTAGCGGGTTGTTTAATAACATGTATGTGCTCGGTTTTGGTGAAACCATTGGTATTGAGGAGCAATTTGGAGGGTGGAAGAAAGGTGATTGGTCTCCAATTGACCACTGGCAGTTAATTTTTTCGTATGATAACACGGGTACTTCTGCTGTAGCTTCTATGCAGGTTGCCTATAAAAGAGGTATGAGTAAGACTGAAACTGAAAGCTACATGGAGAATACATCAACATCATTGGAAGCTGGTGCAAACTTTGGTAGCTTTTTCTCTGCCAGTGTTAGCAGCACCACTGGCTACAGTTGGGGGACTACAACATCTGAGACATATAAAGAAGAAACTACATTCACTGTATCGACTACAGTGCCCCCATATACCTACATGGAGATATACCAAGCGTTTGGGAAATATGGCCCTTTCAGAGTAAAGGTAAACCACTTCAAAGGTGTAGAAGTCGATACTGCTGGTTATGAATGGTCGAGAATAATGGAGTTCTGATCTATTTACAACATTACTTATAAAGAACCACTAATGATTATTATATAAGAACAATTGGTTTTTGGTTTTTCTGGTAACTTATAAATTAGAATGTAACAATAAATAATATATATTTTATTTTACAATTAAATTATTACTTGATGTGAATAAAAAAAAATGCCTCATAAATCAAACTGCAAAGAATTTATCATGGTCATAGTTAATTAAAAGTTTTTTAAAAATAAATTTTCGAACTTTTCTGGTTTACTCTTATTGAATTGATTTTTGAATTTCGCTTATTCTGGATATGTGACCCATATTATTATTCACGGCCTGTAAAATGGTATTATTAGTAATTTTAATCCGATTAATTAAACTTGTTACTGCTCTATGCCTAATGTGTATGAACAAATTTTTTTTAACTTTTCCGCTCCATTTGCCATAGAATTGGATCATCCTAAGTCCGGTTTAAATTACTTAATAATTTATACAATCTCATAGATGTTAAAAACATATAAACAAAGGAATATTAAGTTTCCCTACTCTAGTGAAATACTCGTTTGTATTGTAAAGAGTGAAGTAATTCATTAATTGTGTAATAATATAGTTAGTACGCTATTGTTTGATTATTAGAGGTTTTTGTTATTGGTGGGTTCTTCATTATTTCTTCATATTTAGTAAGAAATATCTTATCTTTGGTGCAAAATATCATCTTTTTTTTAGCAAATGTGAAAAGATTAATAAATTCGGGCGTGTCAAATAATAATTATTTATTATTAGTGTTCAATATAATTGATTGATGTTGATGTCTGTATGCGATATTATATTGGTAATATCGCATATCCGATTATGATTCATAAATCATGCCTTTCCCCATTTTCCGCTGGGTGGTGCAGCGAATTGGATCTGCTAACAGTTTAAAACACCTTCACTCACACATTTGGTCTTATCTGTGTTGTGCGTGCAGGAACCACTTTATTATTTATTTTAAAAATATATTGTAGTCAAAATGCAAAAGGAAATATACTTCAAGGGTTGTGACGGGATCCGAGAGGATCCCGGTTTATCCGGTGTTGTTTATGTACGCGTCAAGGGCCGCACCGTTCGATGGAAAAGAGTTTGTGTTTGCTTGTTGTTCCGACGTTCTTTGGTAATAAGATATATAGTACACAATGAAGTAACAGATAGCATGAATGCACTGAGATAGCTGAATGTACCGGTAGAATACAGTAAGTTGGTGACGTCTCACTTATCCTCACTACTATAGGTTAGAGGATTTTAGGTCACTAATGGCACCATCAACATTATATTATTGTTTGATAGTGATGAAAAATAAATCAAGAGAAAAGAGATTTAGAACCGTTTAACAAATTTTCTTGATAAAATGGATAAAGCTACGGCTACCTAGGGCCCTACGCTTCAATAATTATTTTATCTGTCACTCATTGTAATCTCTGCATTCAAATGATGTAAACAAACATGTATGACCTTTGTTGAATGTAAACCAGTTTGGTGGCGGTTTAATTATTAGATTGTTGTAAACATGTATGACCTTGGTTTATTACTTGTTTATTGGTGTCATATATATATTGGTTTATCGGTGTTTCGTGGTGGTAGATATAGACTAAGACTTATGTAAGATACATAATTTATTAAATCTTTGAAAACTTATTACACCTATCTTTTGAAACATTACACTTACAACGAGTTGACAAATTGACTAGATACTGCAATTATTTAACTTCACGCTAATAGATACTTTTATAAAGATTCTGTACTCCAAAATGGCAATGATCACCTTAAAGGTTACTATCAGTATTACAACCCAGTTCCGGGAATGATCGCATGGCACTGGAACAATGAAACTAATGAAATTCGAACTTGGCTGGAATAAAATTATCCGATTAAAGATATTTGAAGATTGGCTGGAAGAGGCTGATAACAGAATCCATGCTGGGGAGTCCATGCTGGGCTCTAACTGCTGAGGACACCAAATCTCTGGATGGCACATTCACAAGAATGCTACGCCGGGTTCATTGTGTCAAGTACAATGCACACATCTCCAACCAGACACTATATAACATTGGAGGTGTCTCATTGGTTCCCCCAAGCTTGACACTAGAACAAAATCGCCTCCGCTTTGCAGGACATTGCTTTCGCCGTGAGGACCAGCCAGTGCATAATCTTGTACTTTGGCAGCCTCATGGAGTGAATAAGCATGGTGGACAGCCCATGACTTTCTTGAGACGCATCTTCAAGGATACTGGCCTTAAAGATGCGGATGATCTAGCAAATGTCATGGGTGATAGGGAGTTGTGGCGGTGCAATTTTGTTGACAAGCCGGCATAGCATTCTTAAAAAATGCAGCTGCAATGCAGCATGCCGATCCGAGAGAGAGAGAGATAGAGAGAGATAACAGAATGACATATATCGACACAATGAATGACAAGGCTAAAATCATACTTATCAAATCATGGGGTGGAACCGACTCAGTTGTGTTAGTGGATCCATTCCACTAAGCATTTCCAACCCACAAAATTGGGGGGGGGGGGGGGGGGGGGGATTTACCAAGTTGGCCATCAAGGTATCATCAGGTCAGGTCAGGTATTCTAGGTCATTGATCAAGAAAACTTGCCACCTCCATGCAGCATAAAGGAGGTACCACCTGTAGCTGCATAGAACCTCTTACTAGGGCAAATCTGGTCCTGTAACTAGGACCCCTTTCGTTCTGGGATAAGGAAGCCCTTGGTCCTGGATTAAGGAACCCATATACTTGACTGTAGGGGTATATGGCCTGGCCAGGCAGATGGTGATCTACCAATGGCTGGTCAGGAGTAGAGTGTTCTCATGTCCACTCTGAGTGCACTTCACTGCGACCTGCACCTGGCAGCAGGGGTACAGGACATGACCTAGCAGAAGAGCTGCACAGCCAATGGTGGGTCATGTGCGCCAGAGTAGATACGGGTGATGGGCCTCATATCTGATTCCACTGCGACATCCACCCTGTGGAATGGCAAACCAGGGTGTGGTATTTGCCCCGAGAGCTGACTCGGCAAAAAGCACCCCCCAACCCCCATTATGGATTACATTAGCAATGCGGAGGTCCGGCCACTATAGGCCAGTGGAATTACCGGACACAATCAGCCTCACAGGCATCAGTTATCTCCTGACCAGTTGCCTGTCTCACCCCCTACTGGAGAGAGAGCAGCCAACAATTCTTTGAGTCCCTTTACTGATGACCTTTCTGGCCCAAACCCTGGGTCACCAGGGAGGCCAGATTGTGAGGGGGAGAGGGATTCTGGAGTTGGAGGCTACTCTCATGTTCCACCCTGACCAACAATGCCATTGGTGAATCTGAGGCAAGTCACTAGACTAGCCTCTGTAAACACCCTAACACTCGGGTCCCCAATGCGACAAGGTGAGCTGACTGCCTTGGCGGGTAAGCTATCTCTTAGCGCAGTGGGTGTTCAAGAACACCGAATGCAGACTGGACAGACTGATGAGGTTCTGATTAAGGACATGGGGGGCGGTTGGCGACTCGCCCTCGCCTCAGCAGATGATAGTGGCAATGGTGGTATTGGTCTATTGATGAATCCAACTACACATGCAGCATTGGACAAAATAGACCAAATCTCTAACCGCATCATCCATTGCCACTTCTCATGTTCTGGAAGACTGGCTAAGAAATTGCATAAGGTGGTTCTGATTGTGTGCTACTCTCCAACTAGTGTTGCCCCTGTAGAGGAGGTGGAAATTTCTACCACAATCTACAAGCAGCTACTGATGGAGTGGATCAGCAAGCATTCTTTACATTCCTGGGAGACTTTAATGCAAGTCTGCATCAATCACCTGCATCGCCCTGGGTCTATAGCAATAGTGTTAACCGAAATTCCGTCCATCTTCAGGATTTTATTTCTGGAAATGGATTGCTTTCGGCTGGAACCCGAACTGGAAAGCTATGGACTCATAGTGGACCCAGTGGTCACAAGTCCCAGATAGACCATATTCTGGTTCATAGGAAATACAGGAGCTCTATACAAGACTGTAATGCATTTACACTTCGACGCTTCTCCAGTGATCACCGCCTTATTGTGGCCAAGGTAAGACTTAGTCTACGTGCTAGCAGAACAACGAAATCTGCCTTGCCACGGCATGACTGGTCCTCTCTGTTGCAATAGCCAAGTGTGAGATCCAGCTTCACACTACAGCTGAGCAACAGGTATGAGGTTCTTGCCTCTGAGGCAGAAGATCACCGTGAGGGCTATACTGCCTTCACAGAATCAGTTAAGTTAGCAGCTGCAGAAACAGTTCCTGTATACCCTCGAAACAGGAAAATGGCCCCCTGGACTGACAACAAAATTCAGAAGTGCCGAAATGACCTATATAAGTTGCAGAAAGAGTCCCGACTCAAACAGACTACAGTGGCCAAGGATGCAGTTAAGGCTGCATCTAGGTCCATGAACAGGCAGTACTCTGTTAATCTACAGGAGCTAATAAACCAACAGGTTGATGCCATCAATGATGCTGACGACAGCAGGCAATCATCCCAGGCATGGAAATCGATCAACTTGCTTACTGGTCGGAAAAGCCAACCAACCACCAAGGTTAAGGCTGAATCACCAGCCGATCGCCTCAATGGTTGGAAGGCCCACTTTGAAAAGCTCCTCAATAATGACAGGGTATTGCCTGATAACTTTACAGAAGTAAAAGTGTCTGAGTCTGTACTCCCAGATATTCCCATTGGCGATGATACGTATGTACAGCATACTTTCATTATATGGGATTCTTGATGAAATTATTGCAGCAATCAGATCAGTATATGACAAATCAATCATCAAATCAATCAAATATGATCAGTCAAACAAAACTAATTACGTAAGTGAAAAATAGGACGTTTTGTCAAGTTTAATGTCCGCCCACCAGGAAGTATCCATTACAATTCAATATACGATGGTTCGACAACATTTGTGTCTACTGTTGACGGTGACACAGAACCATTTGAAGTGTTGTGGGGCGTCCTCCAGGGAGACACACTTGCACCATTCTTGTTCATAATTGTGGTTGACTATGTTCTACGCATGTCCTTAGATCATCATAATGATGATGGGGTGATGATAACTCCACCTACTGGCTCCAGACGGAAGTCGAGGAAATCCTGCCAAGTACCTAACTGATCTAGACTGAACTAACTAACTAACTAACTAACTGAACTAGACTTTGCTGATGACTTAGGAGTACTCTCAGAATTACAAGAGGGAGCCCAACGGCTCCTCAGCTCATTAGAACATGCTGCTTCTAGTGTTGGTCTTTTTATTAACTCCAGAAAGACCCCAATTTTGACAGTTAACTTTGAAAGTCCTCAGCAAGTCTCTGATCGGATGAGCATAAGCTCAAAGGATGGTATGCTTGAGAGCATGTGGACGACTTCTGTTACCTGGGATCATGGATCCGGAAGTCAGGTGAGGACCTTCGAATACGTAAGGTAAATGCATGGGCAGCCTTGAATAGGCTTTCCAGGATTTGGAAGTCACCGAGAATTAATCGGAAACTTAAGGTCCGATTATTTAGAGCAGCAGTAGTTCCAGTACTCCTCTATGGGAGTCCATGGTGGGCTCTAACTGCTGAGGAGACCAAATCTCTGGATGGCACATTCACAAGAATGCTACGCCGGGTTCATTGTGTCAAGTACAATGCACACATCTCATAACAGTCACTATATAACATTGGAGGTGTCTCATTGGTTCCTCCATGCTTGACACTAGAACAAAATCGCCTCCGCTTTGCAGGACATTGCTTTCGCCATGATGACCAGCCAGTGCATAATCTTGTACTTTGGCGGGCTGATGGAGGATGCAATGCAGCATACCGATCCTAGTAGTAACAAACAGGGCATACCAGCAAAGGGATGATGTAATAAGGCCAGCTTGGAAGTGGACTTACAATCCACCTCAGTGGGCTAGAGGCTAGCAGAAGCCTAAGGGAGTTAGATTCACGGGTGATGAGCTGACCAATGGGAGGGCAGCACATGGCAATGAGTGTATCGACGATTGGAGGCCAATATTGGTTGAGTGGTCATGTGTGGTCATGTGATTTATTGCTTAGTTGACATTTATTTTTGATGGACGATGAACAGTTTTCACCATCAGCCGTAATAAATACTGATTGTGATGTAATAATCATTTTACCGGGAACTATAGTCTGACCTATTATACATCAACGATAATCAGAACCCTTATTTTACCGAGCTTTCGGCCACCAGTATTCCCCAATGCGGCTTCGCGTGGAGAACGTCATAAAGTCAACCCGGTCGGGATCCCACGCCAACCTGGATCCCGTCACAAGTTGAATTCATGTGGAATCATGCTAAGGTTCAATTCGATATAATTTCTGCCACATGAAACCACATCGCCATTCCTGTTGATACCTAGACTCAAATCATAGAGAAGACAAATGCAGAGCTTCGGCACTTGGAAAATAGGCAATGGCAATGCATTGACGAGATGATGGAAAAACTTTGGTTAATGAAGCTAAGGGAAATACAGTTTATTTTTCTGTGAAAATGGAGGGTTTTCTAAAACTGCCATCCCGGGGTTAATAAAAGCAAAGAAAATGAATGAAATTTTAATCTCACCCAAACAAGAATTAAATTTGCTTGCAGACTTATTATTCAACAAACCACATTAAATTGTTTCCTTTATATTATTGCTTGTTCCTTTGGTTATCATGGATTGGCCTTAGACGGATAGGGCAGTACAGACGCTGTATGCGACATATTTATTAAAACTTCAAGCAGAATCGATTTTTCCCTCTTCTTAAAGCCTAAGAGAATATATTTAATGCAATGGCGATATGGTCGATTGGGCTGTATGATTCATTCCTCATTTTTGTTGAAATTACTTCGATTATATAAAAGTTTCTCATCCTTTAGTAATTATTCAAATAGTACAGCAGATGGAAAAACTGTGCATAGTCAATGCTTTGGTTAATTTTGGTAGGACATTTTATTGTGATCAATAATCCGAATGATGCCAAGCTTGCATCATTGAGGATTTGGTTAATTTGCAATTGAAATAATTGTCCCCCAAGAACAATAAAAAAATCCATCCGAATGTTTCCATATTATATTTTATTAATAAATTTTCTGTTGGAAACAAATATATGGTAGATGTCTATTCCAATTAAGCTCATATCACCAGAATCCCCATCTTATGGTTCACTTCCATGGCAATTTTCATTTCAGCAACACCTCACATATTTTTTTCTGGAGACGATAATGTAAAGATAATTATTAATTATATTTGGCTGGAAGTTGAATTTAATAATACACCCATTGCAATTATGGAATGGTTTTTTAAAATATTTTAATATACAACCAGAAATTTAAGATTTACATAGATGTAAAGGTATATTATTGAATTAATTTTTAAAATTAATTTGACTGTAGAAAACCTCATAATAGTTACTATAATAGCACACTTTATAACTTGAATCCGGAGCTGCTCCCATTGGAATAATTGTGAGTAAAAACGTTCTGGAACACAGCCCTCGTGGATCGAAAATCTTATTGCTTTTGCATAAAAAGTCATGATTCGCTGTAGAATGTGGTAACATTTAAGAATATGAACATCTCAACTGAGCATCAGTCGGATTTATTGATGACAACAATATAACCTACCTGAATCAGTCAAAGCATTTACTATATACTTCCATGCGAGGTATAATTAAATATCTGAAGGACTACAATTATGAGCAGGCAAGGCATTTTTGCAATAATCTCCCATTGAGATAGAATTATTTAAAAGTACTGGTAGCTATTTTCCCAAATATTTCAACTCAAAGAGATTCATAAAGCTCTTAAGTTGAACAATAAACCAGTCTGCTTATTTATAATAATAATTATTTATATTGACACAGTTCGGGTAGAATTCCTCCTTAAATACTTATTATTGTTTAAATACTTATAATCGTTGTACTATAAATTCACTATATCTTTGTGTAGGTCTATGCCCACATAGGTTGCTACTGAATAAATCTCAATTTCTAGCCGAGTACTGAGCCGGTTATAATTTCGTAAATGGTGGGCCCAGCCCGTATGGGAACTTATGCTGGGAAAGTAAAAAGGGGTTGGATAATAACGGTATAACGAAGTATTAAGGTGCATTCGTGCCATAGAAATAACGAGCCAAAGAGAGAGGAACCTTCATTTATTTTGTGTTTTATGTACACCTATAATTATACTTTTAAATGCATAAATACTAACATGAAGTATGGTGCCTTCGCGTAGCACGTGAACTGGAGCGTCTTATGTTAAGTGGCAACTCGAAAGAATTATAATATATAATTAGATGTCCCCTAATTACTTTACCACCTAGGGTAAGGTTACTATTGTCGATTGGCCTCACAAAAACTCAGTCTGAGGTCTAGAATATGTGCCAGGGGTCAATCAGGAAGAAAGGATTATAATCAATAATGCGAGAAGGTTTAATTTGAGATATTTCTAAAACGTTTTAATTTCAGCCCACTAGCGGCAGACTAGAGAACTCCGGGCGAATCGGCTTCGCAAACACACAAAATGTGGTATAGTAGTTAGTTAGTTAGCGACTTGAGCTCTGTGTATTAATCAAATAACTTTCAAAACATAATAATGTAATCAAACATAACATACGATATAACACTGGTAAACAAGCCAGACTAGCACATTATTAAAAGAACACAAAACGTAAACCAGATCATCAAATATAATTACGTATAAATAAATAAGTACATAAATGAATAAGTAGACAGACAGACCAGAAGTGACAATAAACTATTTTATTAAATATATTTTTCAGTTTATGTTGACCAAGCTGACTAATACACAATAACTAGACCAAGATCAACAACAAATAAATCAAAATTAAATAGACCTACCAATAATTAAACAAATAAATAAATAGACAGACAGACAGACCGGAAGTGACATTAAACTAATTTAGTATTAACTATGTTTCACTACATGCCAAGATTCAGCTTAAACGAATTAATATCACTGAAATGGTAGAAGTTTTCATGTACAGGCCTTTCGCCCTCTAGCGGCAGACTGGAGAACTGCAGAAGAATCACTTTCCTCAAAGAGTCGAAGCACGTGGTTTGGTAAATATATTCCAAGATTCAGCTTCAGATTACGATGAGGGAATTGTGGGGAGGTTAGCACTTCCATAAATTTCGCCCTCTAGCGGCAGACTAGAGTACTGCATATGGATGAGCTTCTTATGAATAACACAGTTAATAGTTTAGTACCAACTTGCAAAGTTTCAGTTTGAACGGAATAAAAACAAAGAAATGGAGGATATTTAACGTTTAGACATGTAGCCCTCTATCGGTAGACTGTTGAAGAAATGGTTTCTGAATGACTCTAAAAATCTCATCATTTGGTCTTATTGATGCCTAAAATTGTTTAACTCGGTACCTATGAGTCCGACAACGTTATTCGCATGGCTAAATGGTAAAGCAGACGACGACGACGACAACAACTATTTGCCGTTATTGTCCCACCCCTTAACAGTGGCAGTTTGCTAAGTTAACTTCGTGGTTCGCCCCACAACTTGAATTTCGGATAATATGTTAGTAACTTTATATCCTTATTTTCACTCTATTAATCAGATCAACAGATAATAATAACATTTCTTCTACATAATTCGACCCAGTGAAAATTATATTTCGTGTTTTCATGTCTCTTCAGAGAGTCGAAATGAATTCAAAGGATTTTTGTTGTGTGTGTAGTTGTCTAATAGGAGAAAAGATATTCCACTTTGGCAACATTTTACATACGATGGCCTAACATTTAAATGGTATAGGCTAACATACAGATCAGTGTGCATTTCACCACGTAATCCAAGAGCCAATCACACCCTAGAACGTCCACTGATTAGGAAACCCATCCCTTTGGTTGGAGGATTATTTTAGCTTTGCACCATGAAAGTGTTTCATCGAAACGTATTTGTTCATTTTTGTTATTATGAATATCCCATTTTAATATTGTTGGTTATAATTATTTTTAATACAGAAAGTAGATGTAGTTAATACAAAATGTATAAAAATTATTTTGGTAATATTTGGTTAAAATAAATATATATTATTTAAACTGGGTGACATCATCGGTCTGCACATGACATACTATAGAGCATTGCCGGCACACGCACGCACAGCCAAAAAAAAAAATAATAATATTGATTATTTATTTATATAGCGCTTTTCTACCGCTCATCATACTAAAGCGCTTTTATTATTATTTATTGTTTCCCATTATACCGCTGGCTTGGCATAGGCACTAAATTGTCTAAAGTGTCTTGCCTAGGGACACAACGGATCAAAATTTACACAGCCTTTAATCGGATTCGAATCTGCGCCACCAAACACTATTGTGTATCCACTCGGACACTGCGACATTACGGACATAGTGCACTCGGCATCCATACACTTTCCAAGGGGTTGTTAACTGCTACACCTACACTTAGACCTCGCCTACACACCTACGCGTACTCTACTTGTTGGCAGATTAGTAAAGAAGCAGGTTACAGAGGCGGGTCGAAAGGAAACAAAACAATAAACGAGAGTTAGGAATATTGTAGAAAACCCAATTTTATTGAGAATCAACAGTCAGATGGGGTGCCTTGGATAGCTTGGGTAGCCGTGGAAGGATATAGGTAAGGATAAGGATAAGGAATATCTGTTCAAACTCTGAGGTTCGCATGGCACCACACGGTCGTGTGCAGACTGATCCCCCCGGAGGTAGCACTGCATGCCTAAGACGTTGTAAAATTCCTGTTTAAAGAGGAATTACAGATTACTGTTTAAATTCCTGTAGGGCATTTTTTTGTTAAAAATGGGTAAACTGTTAAAAATAAGGAAATAGTGGCAGGCTAGACAAATAATCACCTCATCAACATAAACGACTACTTTAAACATCTAAAGTAGTGCACATACTTCCTCTTGAAGCTTCCTCTTAGTTCCATATTGTTTCGACGCAAACAAAATTCAACCCTTCTCTCGAGTAAAATCGACGCAAATAACAGATGATTACTCTATAAAATAAAACTGTATCCTGTTCTATTGACTTTCGTTTATTGTTTTGGTTAGGATAACCCTATAAGTATAGGGCTATACAACGTTGTACAAATACCGCGGGGGGGGGGGGGGGTCATATTGACCCCCCCCCCCCCCTCCTCCCCTCTAAAATCTACAAAATTTACGAAAACGTCTTATTTTTTTGTTTGTACGTAGATTTCACTACTCTGTATCAGAACGAAAAAAATCTCGCAAAAATGTATTTGGCATATTTGGCGTATTGGGTATTTTGCAGCATCATATTTTAAATTTTCAAAAATTGAAAAAAAACTTATAACTAGCACTTTTCAGTTTGAAACAAAAATTTAGTTTGGCTTATACGATGCTATAAATTCACATTATCAGGTTTTCTAGGGCGCTGATTCTAATGGAATACATTTCAAATTTGCCAGATCATTGCTACTCGTATTTTTCGGCGTGAAATTGCAAATTTTAGTACTAGCACCAATTTTCGTACCTATAACAAAAAGTTCAACTCTGAGATTCCCAGTGCTGTTTTTATTGTTTTCATTGGATTCAGGACCGTCATAAACACGTAGAACTCAAGCAACAATATGATACTATCTATTGATCAATATGCCTATTTTCAAAAATTTGGTGCTGGCACAAAAACTTTCACCCACCTCCGAAAAATACAAGTTTGAGTAAATTTTTACTTATTCAATTGAATTCAGAATCCTCACAAACCATCATAACGCAAGAAACAAGGTGACACAATGAATTTATATATTTGATGGATTTCAAAATTTGGTGTTAGCGCCAAATTTTGCACACAGAATATTTCAAGAAATGTAATTTTCAAAAAAACGTCTCCAAAAAAAGTGCCAAAAGTAGGGTTAAAGAATGGTGCTTATAACTCGAAAACTTTCCAATATTATTAAAAAACGTTTTCAGTATTAGGAAGACAATAGATTTTTAGGAAAAGTCATAAAATTTCAGATTGGCCACTACTTTTGTCTCAGACTTCTAACAAAACAAACCACAGAGGGGAGTCGTCATATTGACCCCCCCCCCCCCCCCCCCCCCCCCCTCGGGTTTAATAAGGTTAACGTGCCGCTGTAACCTGTGCCATTGACTTTCGTTTATTGTTTTGGTTAGATTAACGTGCCAATGTAACCTGCTCAATTTCGTAATTGAAAATTAACATTGAGACGATATTAATTCGCCGAGATGGGATATACGCCAAGTTTCCCACGCCCCTGTTTCCTGTCTGGACAGAATATAGCGTAATAATATACTTATGATTTCAAAGTCTGTAACCTCCAGTTATCAATTCCAGCAAGCGTTAAAATTGTAAAACATGGATGCCACTTAAATGGTAATATAGTGAAATGCATTCCTATACACACGGGTTCAGTAAACGAACACACCACCACATAAATAGTACATGGCATTATATAAGTCATGTTATTCAAAATTCAAAACAATTCAATTTACACTTTCATAAGTTTTTATTACCCCAAGGAGTGGTGTGTGTGGCTACTGTATCTTAAATGTTGCGTCAAATACCTTCAAACCTTTAACTATCACCCAACACGAGAAATAACTTTACCGACAAAATAATAATACATATAACATGTGTGATAGAGTCACTAATTGGTTAGCTTAAGATTCACTGTCTTGTCTTTGATGTTTAAATCTGCTTTGATTGCTCATGTCACATTGTGATGAACTAATTTGAAATCAGAACTTCGATAAGCGAGAATTTCAAAGTTTAAATTTTTTGTTTGATCAATAATTATTGTATATATTTACAGTAATTTTACTTATCACTCAATCTGTGATTTACTTTTATCTTTTATAACAGAAAGTATGCCTTCATTACTTTCTGTTATAAAAGATAAAAGATTGGTATTTTACGGTAATTTAAGAGTAAACTCCCTTCAAATAATGGTCTTTTTTACAAGACCTAAAGTTTTCTTTTCAGGTCTTTTCGTGTTAGAATTTTTGGATTGTTTATTGCTAAACAATAAGAAATACCTCCATGTAATTTCTACCAGATTTTCCTTTTTTTCACTAGAGGTATTTCAATGTTAATAATATAATTTCACTAACGTAAAATAAATATATTTCGCGTATATAAATATATTATTTTTGAATATTAAAGCGCCAACCAAATGCGTACGCGTTACATTGAGTAACAATCACATTAATTATCTACAATTATGGATCGTGATTGGATTAAATACTGATTGTGGGGCGAGCCTCGAAGTAAGCGAACCATGGGGCGAGCCTCGAAGTAAGCGAACCCTTACCATAGAGGTACTATTAACGAGTTGTCTGTCGTCGTCTAATTGTTGATGGTAAAATTCGGGTCATTCCCTGTTCCGTGATGAAATTAATCCAAACTTGGTACGTATGTATTATTCCGTGATCAGTTTAGAGAGAATTTGAGGATTGGTCGAAAATCAGACATTCTGTCAGTCAGTAGCAATAGTTTCAGACTTTTGATAAAAACTAAATGAGTCGAATAAGTAAATATTAAATTTAGAAGAAAAGACATATGAACAAGACGGCGTTTTTTATAATTTTTCGTAAGAACAGACTAAGTCAGTTCCTCTGTCAGTCCCATACGACTAGAATCGGCATGCTGCATTGCAGCTGCATTTTTAAGAATGCTGTGCCGGCTATCGACAAAATTGCACCGCCACAACTCCCTATCACCCATGACATTTGTTCGATCTTCCGCATCTTCAAGGCCACTGACCTTTAAGATGCGCCTCAAGAAAGTCATGGGCTGTCCACCATGCTTATTCACTTATCCAGTCAGTCCTATAAAGCGTATTGTAAATACAAACAAGGTACTCGGATTCCAGCTTTTCCGGTCCCGTGCTGCGCAAAGGCCCCACGACGAACGTGTACACTGCACTGTACAGATTGTTTGTTTGTAGTAATATATTTAATTTAATGTGTGATTGTAACGCTTTGGTTGTTGGAGCTCCACCATTAAAAATATAAGCAATCACGTGGTTTTATCGAAATGTAGCATCCTTCCGGAATTTTGGAGCCTCAATGTTGAGCCCTTTATCCAATAGGCTTAAGCAATCCATTCCATGTTTTATTATTGTGGTGGAGAGGTGGGTGAAAATGCATACAAGAAAAAACCCGAAAAGAAAACTCCAGGTTTGATTGTTTAAATCCTAATTAATAATACATATACAATAGTATAAGTACATTTCCACATATATAATATATTAGATGGATTTTTTACTGATTGTCCGAGAGGCTAACCCCCAGTGCCACAGTGCCACAGAGATGAGCTAAATTTTAATTTATAATTTTTTCAGATAGAGGAATACATCTGCGTTAAAAGCGCTATCCCGCACTCAGCTCTACACACATTTATACTTAATGTGTGGCTGTGTATCATGTACCCCCCCCCCCCCCCCCCCCCCCCTCTTCTCTCTCCCTTACACTCGACTCCCAATGATACTCACACCATAGTGTCTCCCAACACCCCTACAGCTTTGCCCAATTAGAACCTTGCAGCATATTATAATCAACCAGGAATTATATAACAAATATGTATAATGATAATAACACTTCAACAATGCCTGAACTCACTGTATATGTTATTATTGTTCCTATTTACTATTATTTATCAATCGACCAATTAACGTTAATTAACCTTATTCTAAATATTTAATACGTTATTTGAAAAAGTAGCCATATTCAAAACTCAGTCTGATGATATAAGTTTATTCGAACATCATTTTTTATTTAATATGAATATTTTTTTAACATCAATCGATAGAATAAAGTAAATTAAAAAGGACTTATGATCAACGGCAACTCTAAATGAAGCGAAAAATAGGTAGTTACCTAGTAGCCTTGATAGGTAGTTACCTAGTAGCCTTGATAGGTAGTTACCTAGTAGCCTTGATAGGTAGTTACCTAGTAGCCTTGATAGGTAGTTACCTAGTAGCCTTGATAGGTAGTTACCTAGTAGCCTTGATAGGTAGTTACCTAGTAGCCTTGATAGGTAGTTACCTAGTAGCCTTGATAGGTAGTTACCTAGTAGCCTTGATAGGTAGTTACCTAGTAGCCTTGATAGGTAGTTACCTAGTAGCCTTGATAGGTAGTTACCTAGTAGCCTTGATAGGTAGTTACCTAGTAGCCTTGATAGGTAGTTACCTAGTAGCCTTGATAGGTAGTTACCTAGTAGCCTTGATAGGTAGTTACCTAGTAGCCTTGATAGGTAGTTACCTAGTAGCCTTGATAGGTAGTTACCTAGTAGCCTTGATAGGTAGTTACCTAGTAGCCTTGATAGGTAGTTACCTAGTAGCCTTGATAGGTAGTTACCTAGTAGCCTTGATAGGTAGTTACCTAGTAGCCTTGATAGGTAGTTACCTAGTAGCCTTGATAGGTAGTTACCTAGTAGCCTTGATAGGTAGTTACCTAGTAGCCTTGATAGGTAGTTACCTAGTAGCCTTGATAGGTAGTTACCTAGTAGCCTTGATAGGTAGTTACCTAGTAGCCTTGATAGGTAGTTACCTAGTAGCCTTGATAGGTAGTTACCTAGTAGCCTTGATAGGTAGTTACCTAGTAGCCTTGATAGGTAGTTACCTAGTAGCCTTGATAGGTAGTTACCTAGTAGCCTTGATAGGTAGTTACCTAGTAGCCTTGATAGGTAGTTACCTAGTAGCCTTGATAGGTAGTTACCTAGTAGCCTTGATAGGTAGTTACCTAGTAGCCTTGATAGGTAGTTACCTAGTAGCCTTGATAGGTAGTTACCTAGTAGCCTTGATAGGTAGTTACCTAGTAGCCTTGATAGGTAGTTACCTAGTAGCCTTGATAGGTAGTTACCTAGTAGCCTTGATAGGTAGTTACCTAGTAGCCTTGATAGGTAGTTACCTAGTAGCCTTGATAGGTAGTTACCTAGTAGCCTTGATAGGTAGTTACCTAGTAGCCTTGATAGGTAGTTACCTAGTAGCCTTGATAGGTAGTTACCTAGTAGCCTTGATAGGTAGTTACCTAGTAGCCTTGATAGGTAGTTACCTAGTAGCCTTGATAGGTAGTTACCTAGTAGCCTTGATAGGTAGTTACCTAGTAGCCTTGATAGGTAGTTACCTAGTAGCCTTGATAGGTAGTTACCTAGTAGCCTTGATAGGTAGTTACCTAGTAGCCTTGATAGGTAGTTACCTAGTAGCCTTGATAGGTAGTTACCTAGTAGCCTTGATAGGTAGTTACCTAGTAGCCTTGATAGGTAGTTACCTAGTAGCCTTGATAGGTAGTTACCTAGTAGCCTTGATAGGTAGTTACCTAGTAGCCTTGATAGGTAGTTACCTAGTAGCCTTGATAGGTAGTTACCTAGTAGCCTTGATAGGTAGTTACCTAGTAGCCTTGATAGGTAGTTACCTAGTAGCCTTGATAGGTAGTTACCTAGTAGCCTTGATAGGTAGTTACCTAGTAGCCTTGATAGGTAGTTACCTAGTAGCCTTGATAGGTAGTTACCTAGTAGCCTTGATAGGTAGTTACCTAGTAGCCTTGATAGGTAGTTACCTAGTAGCCTTGATAGGTAGTTACCTAGTAGCCTTGATAGGTAGTTACCTAGTAGCCTTGATAGGTAGTTACCTAGTAGCCTTGATAGGTAGTTACCTAGTAGCCTTGATAGGTAGTTACCTAGTAGCCTTGATAGGTAGTTACCTAGTAGCCTTGATAGGTAGTTACCTAGTAGCCTTGATAGGTAGTTACCTAGTAGCCTTGATAGGTAGTTACCTAGTAGCCTTGATAGGTAGTTACCTAGTAGCCTTGATAGGTAGTTACCTAGTAGCCTTGATAGGTAGTTACCTAGTAGCCTTGATAGGTAGTTACCTAGTAGCCTTGATAGGTAGTTACCTAGTAGCCTTGATAGGTAGTTACCTAGTAGCCTTGATAGGTAGTTACCTAGTAGCCTTGATAGGTAGTTACCTAGTAGCCTTGATAGGTAGTTACCTAGTAGCCTTGATAGGTAGTTACCTAGTAGCCTTGATAGGTAGTTACCTAGTAGCCTTGATAGGTAGTTACCTAGTAGCCTTGATAGGTAGTTACCTAGTAGCCTTGATAGGTAGTTACCTAGTAGCCTTGATAGGTAGTTACCTAGTAGCCTTGATAGGTAGTTACCTAGTAGCCTTGATAGGTAGTTACCTAGTAGCCTTGATAGGTAGTTACCTAGTAGCCTTGATAGGTAGTTACCTAGTAGCCTTGATAGGTAGTTACCTAGTAGCCTTGATAGGTAGTTACCTAGTAGCCTTGATAGGTAGTTACCTAGTAGCCTTGATAGGTAGTTACCTAGTAGCCTTGATAGGTAGTTACCTAGTAGCCTTGATAGGTAGTTACCTAGTAGCCTTGATAGGTAGTTACCTAGTAGCCTTGATAGGTAGTTACCTAGTAGCCTTGATAGGTAGTTACCTAGTAGCCTTGATAGGTAGTTACCTAGTAGCCTTGATAGGTAGTTACCTAGTAGCCTTGATAGGTAGTTACCTAGTAGCCTTGATAGGTAGTTACCTAGTAGCCTTGATAGGTAGTTACCTAGTAGCCTTGATAGGTAGTTACCTAGTAGCCTTGATAGGTAGTTACCTAGTAGCCTTGATAGGTAGTTACCTAGTAGCCTTGATAGGTAGTTACCTAGTAGCCTTGATAGGTAGTTACCTAGT
>JAUCBJ010009157.1:100180-133751 GCA_032718475.1 Nemertoderma westbladi
GCCTTGATAGGTAGTTACCTAGTAGCCTTGATAGGTAGTTACCTAGTAACCTTGATAGGTAGTTACCTAGTAGCCTTGATAGGTAGTTACCTAGTAGCCTTGATAGGTAGTTACCTAGTAGCCTTGATAGGTAGTTACCTAGTAACCTTGATAGGTAGTTACCTAGTAACCTTGATAGGTAGTTACCTAGTAACCTTGATAGGTAGTTACCTAGTAGCCTTGATAGGTAGTTACCTAGTAACCTTGATAGGTAGTTACCTAGTAGCCTTGATAGGTAGTTACCTAGTAGCCTTGATAGGTAGTTACCTAGTAACCTTGATAGGTAGTTCCTAGTAGCCTTGATAGGTAGTTACCTAGTAGCCTTGATAGGTAGTTACCTAGTAACCTTAAGGTAACTATAGTTACCAAGTTAATATACAATTCATCCCTTTTCTGGGGAAAATCTACACAAAGATTACCAGCAAAATAATACTGTAACCTGTTCTATTGACCTTAATTTATTGTTTTGGTTAGAATAAGGTGGCACTGTAACCTCCTGCTACCATTAGACGAGATATTAATTCACCGAGATGGCATTTGCGTCCAGTTTCCCCTCTGTCTCACCAACATGTATATTGTAGCCGTTGTCGTTGTCAATTGTAATTAATAATTATTAAATTAACATCATTGATGAAAACACTTGGTACTCATGTAGCCTCACCAAGGTATCATATCCTTGTCCTATTAAATTTAACTAACTTAAAATGTATTCATTATCAACCACGGGCGCAGTTAAAAAAAGGTAGCGATTTTCAAAGAAACCTTTTCTTAAACATATAAAAATAATTTATTTCTGACTTTTTAGGCCTTGTTTGTTTATGATCTGTAGACTGATGGCTTAGTTTTTAACTCTACGTCGTTTATAACTAACTATATGCATTCTCGATAGGTCATTTCAAGTTCGCGAATAATTAGTCTGTTTATGATCTGTAGACTGATGGCTTAGTTTTTAACTCTACGTCGTTTATAACTAACTATATGCATTCTCGATAGGTCATTTCAAGTTCGCGAATAATTAGTCTGTTTATGATCTGTAGACTGATGGCTTAGTTTTTAACTTTAAGACTTCTAAGTCGTTTATAACTAACTATTATGCATTCTCGATAGGTCATTTCAAGTTCGCGAATAATTAGTCTCTGATAACAAAAAAAATAACACAAAGACTAAAATATTCTATTGTTTGGTTTCACGCAAGGGTGAATGATTTGGCACAATAATAGCCACTAGGAACAAAACACATCCATGTGTTTGAATTAATTAAACGACTTGATGCAAGTAATGAAACTCAAGGGTGTATGGTAACCCCACCGCCGTCTCGCAGTATAACACTATACGGTCCTTGAAATTAAAGGTGCTTTGAAGAAAACAGCATGAATTATAACTGTACGTAACTAAATTAATTATAAAATCACTACATTTTAATGAGTTTAAACTACTATTGAGTTAAACTACTCTAAAGTCGTTTGTCTTAGAAAAACGGCATATGTTGGGTTAAAGTAATGCCAAATAATAGTCTTCTTGAAGGCAATATGCCTTCTTGTAACGTAATACCGAGTGCTAATTACTATATATGATTAAGAATTTGATACCATAGGAGTTTTATTCAAAATGACAGTGGATTGATATGTAGAGCAATTGGTTGAAGTTAGATTTCCAGTCTATATGCATTAACAAGTAGGGTGACATGTGATATAGATGGGAGAATGCTGAAATAATTACTGTTTGGTAAATGTCAAATGTTTATTATTCAAGCTGAATTTAGTAATTACCATTACCCATAGGAGGAAAATACTATGTTATTCTATGCTATGCTATTGTTTCCATGTGATGTTTTTTTGAATGAAATAATACTTGGTCAATTTGTGTAGTCAGTTATATAAACTCACAGGAAATCGGTGGGGTTACAAGGAGTGATGTACGGCTTTTCTCATAGTCGCCAAATGTATTTATTCCGCCATGCATTACACGACTGTACCAATTTGAAATAAATTATTAAAAGAATTAAAAAAAAAAGTATTCATTAATAAAACTAAAAACTCGATTGGATCTACTTAAAAGAAACATAAATATTTGGAGAAGCGACATTTTTTCGCCAAAGAGTGTGGCTTTTATTTTGTAGAATGGAAATGGATTATGTTTTGTTAAATAACAGTAATGTGCGCAATGCCAATATTCATGGTGCTGTAATATATTCCACATGTGGTCCAACTCTTTAATTAATTTATTATTTTCTTTATTTATTCGAATCTTATATCTTTCCTCAGTGTAATTTATACCGGTACTTTATACCGATCTACAAACAGCTCAGGTCCATTTAATGTATTCATAACGGGAACACGTTACTTGTATTTTGTGTCTTTTCATCCTATATAATGTAGTAGTATATCATGATGCTACAGGTACTGTATGACCGTGTTTCATTTTATCCACCATTATTACTTTATCTTTTTAATATTAGCCCAGTAAAAGTAGTGAACACGTTCGTGGGGCCTTCGCGCAGCACGAGGCCCAGTTATGAGATACAAATTAAAATTGTGCGACTGTATCACAAAATCAGGTTATGAGAGATTAACCCACACCACCAATTAATCAAAGAAAGGGGGACAGTACGTGTTCACCCCTTTTAATCTGCACCCCCCCCCCCTCCCCCCACCCACCAATACATAACCGCGACATCTACCACCCACGGAAGGGTAGCACGAACTTATTTCCAAACGCACGTTCAATATGCAAAGCCAGGTGGTTTATAGGAATATAATCAATGCAGTACTCGTCTTCATTATAAGCCTCTTTGCGTTCGACCTGTTTTGTATTAAAATATATTTATTAAACGCAGGCTGACGCTCTTTATAATAATAATACCTAGGGATGCCAGCTTCCAGACTTTCAATCTTTACTGCCGCGCAAACCCCGCAGAGGAAGTTTTGGTTTGAGAGATCAAGCCCATCGGCAATTGGTGTTTCAATTTCGGTCCAGGAACTCTGACAATGGCAGATGGGAGCATTCAATCTTAGCTGTGGTCCATTCCCGTGGTTTCGGCTTCCTTTTCTTCGTCCCAATGACAGATTATTCTGAAGACGTTCGATTCGCTTTCAGTTTATTGTTGGCGTTTGTGTTTTGAAGTTGTATTCGAGTGGACAGTCGCGCCGGTTTCGAGGTAACCATACCGACCTGTGATAAGCGTTGGTTTTGTTGAGTGACCGGTATTCATCTTCTCTCACCTCTTCAATGTCAGATGTTGCAAATACTGATAACACGAATAACGGTATATATTTCAATACTTGTCAATAGTAATATATATAATTTAGATAACTATTTTATATCTGTAGGCCTACTGTTGAGCAAACTCTACATAAATTCAAACCTGTGTATCGCCGGTAGTGCTGTTGCTGTGCAAGTGCTGAAGTGCTAGTTGCCACCGGTCAGCCGGTACCGGTAGTAGGGTGGTACCTACGGTGCGCACTACAACGGCAGTACAGCAATACGGTGTACCGTGCCAATGACTGAATGATTAGCGGTAACTCTAACTATCTAAACTATTATATTATTATTACCGGTGCCGGTACTGGGCTAATTAGGCCTAAACTATAATCACCGCAAGGGTTGCCGGGCCATGTTTAATTAGATTACATGATATGGCATGTCTGCAGTGTATGGTACCGGCTGACCAGTATTGCAGTATTGACTGATTGCAGGATTCTCGATTCAGGGATTGAGTACAGCCTGACAGTACCGGTACATGCAGATTGGCCGACAGCAACGCCCAATGTATTGCAAAATTTGTCAGAAACCCAGCTGATTTATCCTACAGTAATAATAATTTAACGCATTTTAATTTTGGATAAATAAATTTATTATAACTGCAATAACAGTTACACTGATGCTGCACGAAGGCCCCACGCAAATTCTACTTGGAAAATTTTCAAACTTTTGCCAAACAACATGTGTACCAAGTTTGGATAGATTTCATCAAGGATTGGCCGAGTTATTAACGTTTAAAATAAAATACTGAAAAAAAACGCGACAGAACGACAGAACGACACGTTCGTGGGGCCTTCGCGCAGCACGAGGCCCAGTTATGAGATACAAATTAAAATTGTGCGACTGTATCACAAAATCAGGTTATGAGAGATTAACCCACACCACCAATTAATCAAAGAAAGGGGGACAGTACGTGTTCACCCCTTTTAATCTGCACCCCCCCCCCCCCCCATCCCCCCAATACATAACCGCGACATCTACCACCCACGGAAGGGTAGCACGAACTTATTTCCAAACGCACGTTCAATATGCAAAGCCAGGTGGTTTATAGGAATATAATCAATGCAGTACTCGTCTTCATTATAAGCCTCTTTGCGTTCGACCTGTTTTGTATTAAAATATATTTATTAAACGCAGGCTGACGCTCTTTATAATAATAATACCTAGGGATGCCAGCTTCCAGACTTTCAATCTTTACTGCCGCGCAAACCCCGCAGAGGAAGTTTTGGTTTGAGAGATCAAGCCCATCGGCAATTGGTGTTTCAATTTCGGTCCAGGAACTCTGACAATGGGAGCATTAAATCTTAGCTGTGGTCCATTCCCGTGGTTTCGGCTTCCTTTTCTTCGTCCCAATGACAGATTCTTCTGAAGACGTTCGATTCGCTTTCAGTTTATTATTGGCGTTTGTGTTTTGAAGTTGTATTCGAGTGGACAGTCGCGCCGGTTTCGAGGTAACCTGTGATAAGCGTTGGTTTTGTTGAGTGCCGGTATTCCAGTATTCATCTTCTCTCACCTCTTCAATGTCAGATGTTGCAAATACTGATAACACGAATAACGGTATATATTTCAATACTTGTCAATAGTAATATAGATAATTTAGATAACTATTTTATATCTGTACTGTTGAGCAAACTCTACATAAATTCCAACCTGTGTATCGCCAGTAGTGCTGTTGCTGTGCAACAGTGCAAGTGCTGAAGTGCTAGTTGCCACCGGTCAGCCGGTACCGGTAGTAGGGTGGTACCTACGGTGCGCACTACAACGGCAGTACAGCAATACGGTGTACCGTGCCAATGACTGAATGATTAGCGGTAACTATCTAAACTATTATATTATTATTACCGGTACTGGGCTAATTAGGCCTAAACTATAATCACCGCAAGGATTGCCGGGGCCATGTTTAATTAGATTACATGATATGGCATGTCTGCAGTGTATGGTACCGACTGACCAGTATTGCAGTATTGACTGATTGCAGAATTCTCGATTCAGGGATTGAGTACAGCCTGACAGTACCGGTACACATGGTACATAGATGTATTGCAAAATTTGTCAGAAACCCAGCTGATTTATCCTACAGTAATAATAATTTAACGCATTTTAATTTTGGATAAATTAATTTATTATAACTGCAATAACAGTTACACTGCTGCTGCACGAAGGCCCCACGCAAATTCTACTTGGAAAATTTTCAAACTTTTGCCAAACAACATGTGTACCAAGTTTGGATAGATTTCATCAAGGATTGGCCGAGTTATTAACGTTTAAAATAAAATACTGAAAAAAAACGCGACAGAACGACAGAACGACAGGTTGATTAATGGTACCCCTACGCTAAGGCTCACTCACTTCGTGGCTCGCCCCACATTGATATCAGTTAAGTTAGGGATTGTAATCTTGTTTTGGAAGCTCATCAGATTATTGGAGCTGGTACGCTGAATGTTTGAATATTTGCTTTTTTTTCCAGACTAGTTCCCAGACACTATTATCATATCTGCTGGGAATAATTATTTTTCATCACAAGCTGATCTTCATTGGTATTTTGCATACGAAATTGGTCAGAGGGTGTCATTTCTTAAAACATTGGCTTTGATGTTCAATATTTAAAAATGTACAAATATTATTATTATTAATTATTAATTATTAAAATTAAATATTATTATTAGACATATTTTAAACGCATTTTATTGACAGTAATTGGCACATATTTATTTAATGACACTTTGGAGATGTCATTTTGCATTAAATTCAAAAGTTCAGCACAAAATTTATATTTTAAGAACTATTACGTTGTGATTTCGACAACTATGCATTACAAGGGAGGTATGGTATGAAGGAAGTCGATTACTTTGGTAACAGTTTTAGTTTTGGTTGGGGGTGTTCCAGAACTGTGTGTCATCAGCCATCCATCTTTAATAATTGCAACATCATAGTCTTCCAATGTTTGTGGGGGTGTGTGTGTCGGGGTATGTCTGTGTTCGTCAGAAGCCATAAGTGTCGGAAACCAATAATAAATGACAAATGATTACAAATCAATGTGGATATCTTGCAGGTCTGCTGAACAAAAGCTCCCATACCTGATCGCCTCCAGACGCGAAGGCCGCAGACTCGTTTTATTTAACGCTAAATAAAAATCATTATTATCATCGCCATCTACAGGTATAGCTATTATTTTACTGTTATCTTTGGAGCTGTGGTTTCATTTCCTGTGCCTTTATTACTATTTATTTATTGTCTACCAAAAAAAGTTGAGATTAGTATAATATCGTGAATTATTTTAATATTGAAATTGATTAATCTAATCATGGTTCTGTGACTGTTCCATGCAGTCACCCTTGTTTACTTTACAACTTGAGATGTAAAATACGAAACAGGGGGGTGGGGGGACTGGACGCAACCCCCCCCCCCCCCCCCCCCCCCCTATCTGATCGACCGACTGATATGTACAGTCGGAATAATTGTAAAAACTAGGTGTGATTTCTGCTTGTGAAGCCAAGCTTTAATTGCTGTTTAATTTCTTCTTTTAAATTAAATATGTTGGTGATAAAGATAAATTATTCATTATTCGTTTGATGCCTTCGAGTGCAACTGTAAGCTATTTTAAAAATTAGTCAATAATAATTACTCTTGAGTGTGAAATCGGATTAGCTAATAATTTCTACATGGCTTGCCCTTGAGTCAGATTGACACATGCCACTCAAAATGTAAAAATCACATTATTAGTAGTTGAGGCTAGCTGGAATGTTACAATTACAGTGTGTTGTATGATCGCCTCATTAATAAAAAACACAGCAGAACTGACGATCCATACACCCTGACATTCCATTTGTTAATTTTACACCCGTAAGTGTATACCTACATACATATTTATAGCCTTAAACAAACATTGCTCTTAGAAGGTTCTCTCTACAAATTAGCTGCTATCGCTGTGAGTTTCTCAAGCAATAATTTTGTTATGAATTATTAATGTGTTACCCGTAATGATTATTTCTGGGTTTGGGTGGCAGCCCAGTAGCACTACGGCAACGTACATGGTGAATGAATCAGTTGCGTTTACAAACAACCAAACCGAGGCAACAGCGTCCCGACCCCCAGCCCAATGGTCAATGTTAGTCTTAGGGGTGATCAGCGTTGCTACAATCTTTGGAAATGTCTTGGTCTGTCTTGCAATATGCAAGGAAAAGTTAGTTTGATTATAATATTATTATTAACTAATATTATGATAATGGTCACTGATCATCATACTATGTAAGCATTACTTAATACTCTAGTCGAAACAGAAACACAAAATATAATTTTTTAAATACTGTGCACTTGATAAATGATAATGTTATCCGTTTTCACTTCACTATCACATAACCTGATAATTGTTATGCAATTTGCAAGTTAATTTAATTTCGTGAATGCTTACTTTGACTGAATTATTATTATTGTTATTATAATTAAAGAAACACTCTGAACAGCTTCAAATCCTTACAGCCTTTGATCCTTCCATAGTCGATAACATTGGGAAGCATGGTAACTCTGGATGCCAGATTACATTTAAACATGGAAGATTACGCATCGCCTTGGAAGATTGGAGGGATGGGGGGGGGGGGGGGGGGGGGGGGGGGGGGGCTTGGGTGCTGGGTTGCAATCAAAATTCATCCCTCCCCATGGGAAGGGAAAATCGATTGAAATAACAGCTGATTGCTCTCAAAAATAAAACTGTAACGTGTTCTATTCTTGCGGGTCGAATGAGAATATTCTTAATTCTGTGGGATAATTAAAACCACCATTGCATTTGTTCTGTTCCACTATGCTGTTTCCATAGCACCTACCTCAAATAAATTGGCGTTTGTGTTTCAAATGAGACAAATATGAGCTCTATAATAATAAATGGATTGTTGTGGGGTGGAGTGGGTTGTGGGGTGGAGTGGGTTGTGGGGTGGAGTGGGTTGTGGGGTGGAGTGGGTTGTGGGGTGGAGTGGGTTGTGGGGTGGAGTGGGTTGTGGGGTGGAGTGAGGGTGAATTAAATATATATAATGACAGTACGATAATGTTCTCCATAGTGAAAAATATCAACTGACCCTCAAACGCTGGTGTTTTTTTAATCACCCTAATGCATACATATGGATGACAGCCACCTATGATTGTAATGAAGTGACATTTACTATTTATTTCCGGAAAATTCGATCTTCGAATTTTCAGTGGTGAAAAATAGATCTGAGTTTTCAGAGATAGATTCATAATGGAGGCAATTTTAATAGGCCTAGCAATTTGTTTATCATACTAGAAAGATTATTGACTATTATCTGATCAGCTGTTAGCTGATCCTCACAGCGCTGACAGCTAGATAATCGACTCTACTACTACTACTAGGATCGGCATGCTGCATTGCAGCTGCATTTTTAAGAATGCTGTGCCGGCTTGTCAACAAAATTGCACCGCCACAACTCCCTATCACCCATGACATTTGCTAGATCATCCGCATCTTTAAGGCCAGTGTCCTTTAAGATGCGTCTCAATAAAGTCATGGGCTGTCCACCATGCTTATTCACTCCATGAGGCTGCCAAAGCACAAGATTATGCACTGGCTGGTCCTCACGGCGAAAGCAATGTCCTGCAAAGCGGAGGCGATTTTGTTCTAGAATGGACCTTACTTTGAGTGGATCTTTGAGATGATCCACTCAAAGATGATGTTCGCGCTTTTGAAGACCTTTAGCAGTTTAACCTGCCAAAATTTATATGTCTTTTCGTTAATTAAAACCACTTTAGCATACGACAATAATTTATGCTAATACGCAAAACATTAGCCGAAGTCAGCCCATGCGCGATCATTCACCCGATGGATCTACACCCGGGAGACTGAATTCGGATGCTTGAATTGTATTATTACAGTGTAAGGTTGTAGTGTATACCTAATGTATTATTCGATAGATCGTTAATAATTAATCTCTGACAGATATTATTGGCTTTCGGGAAATATTAACAGTTCCTTTAGGACGTGGCGCTTTATCTATTTAAACAGAACTAAGACTTATACTAAACGCAACGATACTGCTGCTGATTAAAGTATAAAACGTATTCTTTAGGAAATACTTTGTTACCAATCACAATCATACACACTATTCTGCCGACAGTCAGTATATTTGATCACACATAAAGAGAGCAGTAATTGACTCGCGTAGGGTCTGCTAAATAACATTGGATTCAATACACACCACATTAATATAAATCGCAATTGTTATATATAGCCGGTCTCTCTAACCTGTAGTGTTATCAAGAAAATTGGGAATTGGGTGATTTATCCGTATTATCCAAATAGCAATATTTCCATCAACAAATATTTACAATTAATAACTGACGGTAAAATAACAGTACAAACAATATGATTAATGAATTAGGTGAGTGATTTAAGTCAGGATTGATGAGGTAACAGTTTATACTTTCGATAATTCAAGCAGTTTACGGTACAGCAGTATTGGTTACAAAATGCCGGTGTTTCTGGCTTAGACAGCAATAACAACAAAAGTAACAACTCTCTCTCTCTCTCTCTGTAAGACAGAACACTCTCCTTATGATCGGCAGGAAAGCTACACGTCGACAGGAAAAACCGCCCTGATTGGCCCAAGCCAAACAAAGAACCACGCGGCCAATGGCTGTTTCCATGTCAGCAACCAGCTGCTAGATGTCGTAATATGAATCATCACGGCTAAGCTGTGAAAGGTGGTTTGTGCATTACAAGTTTTTGTCTTACCATGTCCGCTAAAACACGTATATAGCAGAATGATTTTTATGTCCGTTAAAACACCTGTAAAGGTACCTTGCGGGCGAGGGGAATATATCTACAGTTAGAAAACCTTTTAGAGTATTCCAGCGCCTGTGGGGAAACTGGATTGCGAAGCAAAAGGGGCCAGTTATATCCCACAGAAGCTTTTACACCGCTCCCAGAAAATGGGATTTAAGTCTATAAAATATACAAAATCACAGTTTCTAAAATATAAAAATACTCTAAACAGTTAGTCTTTCTTGCGCGGACGGCGTTTACGCAGTTTTTTAAAGCTAGCAAGAGTCCTTTTCTCTTTGGGGCGAGCCACTTTACTAGGAGGGCTATAACTCCTGGGTGAAGGGTGCAATATGATTGCATCAGAAGGTATGGGATTGCGATCGGTATATCCGCCGGTCGAAGTACCGGGTTGATTGACATCAACGTCCGGGGAGAGGGGTCTAACGGCTTTGAGAGCTCGTTTCAAGACAGCCGCTCTTACGGGTCCTTTACGAGTGGTCTGAACGAGGGCCGTGGGTGGACCATAGGCCGTTAGAAACTTCCTTGGTTTAATGGTTCCTTCTAACTCGCGTTCGCGGGCTCGATACTCGTAAGGCCGTCGATATACTTCTTGTAACTCAATATGCGTGATTTCTGTTCGACAGAAGCGAATAGATAAGGATGGAACGCATAAATTCCTTCGTAAGCGCGTCCAGGATAATAGCGATGGCGCGAATCACGATGTAAATCAGCGTTCGCTTCCCAAGCTCTAATGTAACGTAGTGTGATCATTTCATCTACGCTTTCCAAATCGCGATTAAAAAGGGCAATCGAAACTGGCGTGTCCCTTTAGTTGACAGTGGTGACATTGAGTCATAAATTGAGGGCAAACCGCAAAAATATGCAAATTATTAAATCGGCAATACGCGCAATAAATTTCCATCGCCGGTTGTTCGTGGAAATAGGAACAGCGGACGTTTGTGTCCATGGGCGTAACATGGTCTCTCGATGCGCATAACCGACAACGTTGCCGAGAAACATAGTTGGCATGGCGATAATCGTACGCAGTGAGACACTGTGGACCTTGATACCATTCTAGGATGTAATCGTTGTCGTTGTTCCGAGCGCGATAGGCTGAATCTCTTCAGATTCTAGACATATTGGTTCGTCTTCCCAGTCTGTTACGAATAGAATTTTCGTGATCTATTCTCGGTTTATCGTTACGACGCCGCTGGGTATGATATTTAAATAGAACCATTTCCCCTTCGGTGTCTACATCGTCCGTATCATGTAAATCGATAGGATGGCCGGTAGTTAAGAAGTCCATATACGTACCATTACGATGCGTATAGCGAGCGGTTAATTTTCGATAGTCCAATTCGCGCGTAAGTTGTTCCTGGGACATCGGCGGTTCGATATAGCGACCATCGTCCTCCGTAATAGTCGGATCAGCTTCACCGCGTATCAAGCTATCCACAAACGCTTGTAAAGGTAGAGTATATCGCTCTCTAATACCAAGGTCATCTTCTATTAATTCAGTCATATTTGCTATCTGAGTTTGTTAATATCAATATACTTTAATATTTTAGGTAAGCGGGCGTCGCTTCCTACTAGGCCCTTTGCCCCCGGACAGTGGGTTTCTCAGCGCCGATGTACCGCTGTCGCAGTGTTTACGCCAACATGTAGCACAGCACGACAATGATAACCGGCACAAGTCCCACCACTGTCCGTCCCAAAGGCTTGAATCCACTTGAGGTTATCTCGGTAGAGTTAAGGCTATTTTACAATTGCGATTAGCTACTGTAAACACACTTTAGTAGTAACATTCACCTATAAACGCACAAATTCCATACAATCATTACTTACTGCACACATGCATACCATTTGTCCGTTAGTCAGTGTCTTCCAGAATGTCACGTATTTACTATGTATCCTTGGATACTAATAGTGCGCTATATATACTCTTATGCTACGCAATGGGGCAAGCTTTTTATTGTTCCCTTAACTTGCTTCTAATTCTAGCGTGGGTGTTGCCATGGTGACATTATGGAAAACTAGCGGTAGAATTAGGGCAATCCTCATGCATACAGATCTGGGATGTTATTTAATAGTAATTCTTTAATTGTCAATATCCTCTTTATGCATGATTTTATAAATTTTATCGGCTATTGACTATATGTTGGAGATTCTCACACTCTAGCACACTCAATATGAATCTCCGCTCCCATGATCTATTAATTACTGGAATTTTGGGAATGTTATAAATTGCGCAAAATGACAATTTATGAAATTCATTCGAATATGAATTTAAATTTATTCCCGTGAATTTTATTATTTGATATTAAATTGACATAAATTTTATTCCAGAGCATATCTGGGGACTCAGGATCCTTAATTCTGTAAAATTTGTCTTTTAAGAGTATCGGTAAGTGCTACGATATCTTAATCGACTAGAATTGTTAACGGATCTGAATTTTACAGATTTTAATAAATATTAAATTAATATTTAGGATGGGCACCAATTTATTCCAGAACTTGTCTGGGGACGTTAACCACTGATTCTAAAATTTGTCTTTCAAGTATATCGGTGGGTGCCACGATATCTTAATCGACTAGAATTACAGGTGGTCAAAAGTTTAACAGATTTATTTGCGATTTACGCTACTGTTAGAGGGACCTCACGCTACTATATGTATTATTTGTTATAAGGTAGAAGAGCAATATCGCACGAAGCAATGTCAGTGTGAAGAGGCAAGTCGTTTCCAAGGTCTACCCAGAGCTTGGTTTAGCCGAGACACGAGGATCTGAACTTTGCATTCCTAATACTCTGCCTACCAATAATACTTAAATATAGTAGTGGCTTTACCGTACTTTAAGAAGTACTGACATGTCATCTTACTATAGTCTCGCATTTATAATATAATACGGACAGTAAGGAAAGAGAAAATAATTACTTCTTGCCGTCGCACTAAATATATATTATAAGTAATTATGTACGTAATAAACACTAATATATTGCACTAATCTACTAACATTCTAAAATAACATTTTACTAAATAAAATTAAATAAAAACGATTATAATAAAGTACATAATGAAGTTCGCATATAAAATGTAATAAAATAGATAAAATAATATAGTCACACGCCCACTCCATATGTTATTACGTTATAGAGTCCCTAGATATTTGTCGGATTAGGGAAGTGGTCGTAGGAAGAGTATCTTGCCTTCCATAGTTTCCGGACAGTTTTCGGTCTCTTTCCAGTAAACATAAACGACCAGCTGGGCGATTGAGTTGTTGTGTTAGTTTCTCCGCTCCCTTGGCCTGTCTACTCTCTGCCGTGGTAAGATGAGGAGGCCATTCTTCTTCTTCTTTACTTAAGGAGTCGGATCCACCTAACCAGCCTGGAGTATCTATCAGTTCTTGAGGAGTTGCTCCTCTGGAAGCGATGTTGGCTGGATTAATCGTCCCAAGGCAATGTCTCCATTGATCTACATTGGAGTTAATATCGTCATTATCTGAGGAGTATGGTGTTCCCTCAGTTGGGTCGTCCACATCACTGCTCTCCACTTCCCCCTTTACTTGGTATACCTGTTGTTGAGGTAATCTCTCTTTGAGAGTTCTACGGGAAGGGCCAGTGAAGTACCAACCTACTCTAGTTCTTACCGCATAGGTTTGTAGTGGCTGCGGTTGAGCAGGCCGTTTCTCCAATGGCTCGAGCGCCTCATGCGCGTTTTGGCCGATAAGTATTTGCACTCCAGGATAATCTGTCTGGAATCGAGGTATCTTCAGATGTTGGACGCTCTCATCTTCGTCCCAATTATAAAGGTCTGCTTGGGTAGTAGCGAAGTTCTTTATAGCCACCATTTTTACTGACCTTATACTTTGTGCTCCTAATTTATCCTGGGGGGTGGACAACGCACCTACGTAGTAATCTGCCGTTATGGTAGATTTCCAAACCTGTATAATTCCTGACATATTCAATTTAGTCCGGAACTTGGGTTGTCCAGCAAAGATATCTTCGGCTAGTTCTTGATCGATGAATGTTCCTGTGCTGCCGGAGTCAAGTAGGGCGTTCACTATGTAACTCTTGTTGGGACCATGAACTCGAACTTGCACTACAGGAAATTCTCTTATTCCTATGTTGGAAGTTGGAACTTTCCAAGATGGTTGTTTGTCAAAAGGAGTTGGAGTAAACTCGTCAGTGTCCTTTTCATCCGTAAGTGCTCGATACACTGTGGTATTTATTAGATAACAGGATTCGTTGGCATCGGAGAATTCGTCTGTATAGAATCCTTCCCACTCAGAACCTTGGTCAGTGTCGTTCACATCACTGAATTGGACATGTAGTTCGGGCTCACTTACCTGACTCGGGTTGTCTCGTTCGAACTCACTGTGTAACAAAATGTGATGTTTCGCGCCACACTTTGCACACTTTGCGTCGGAGTAACAGGTTCGCCGTTGGTGTCCTGATCTGAGGCAATTATAGCATAACCGCTTATTCCACAGGACTGTACGTCTGTCTACAGGGGATTTCTTTAGAAATTCAGCACACGCACTCAAACGGTGAGGCCCGTCGCACAGCGCACATTTTGGTTTGATGTTACTTACTTTACCCTGGGTAGTTTGCTGCACTCTCGTTCTTTCTTCGGGCTTTCTCCCGCGCGTTCTGTTGGGAGACTGAGGAGGGGTCTTAGCAACTTGTTCTCTCCTATTATTGGTTCGAGCTTTGTATTTACTTACGTCCTGGGAGGTTTTGTCAATATAATAAGACCGTTCGGTGTCTTTCCCGCTGTCTTCGTCTTGGGAAACTTGGCTTTCGCCGTCGTCAGTGTAACACACTGGTGTTACTCTTCTCCTGGAAGTGGGTTTCTCACTTACTTTATTTTCTGATGTTTTCTCTCTGGCTTGCTTGATGAGTTGTAGTCTGACTTCACCATCCAAGAACGACATGAGATCAGCCATGGTAGGGCTTCGTCGTTGTTGGTCATTCATGTACAACACCTTCTTGTCCCAGCGTGTACATACTCCACCCTTGGGTAAAGTAGAGACTACGGCTCCAATAACCATGGAACTCTGGTATTCGTGCGACTTACCTAACCAGTCCAGTTGTCTACAGATCTCTTGTATTTCATCTGAAAATTCTATAATCCCACTACTAAGGAAGTGTCGGGGGGCTACCAATTTTGTATACAGGTACTTAGCGATGTTGTCTTTATTACCATACCTGATGTTTAATGTATCCCAAACTTGTCTTAATCCATCTGGATGTCCAATAAACTTTAACGCCATTAACTTGGGAGGTCCTTCCAAACACTTGATGAGGAATCTAAGTTTCTCTCCGTTAGATAGTACAGAGTTCTGTATGCTATCTTTGTAATATTCGTTGAAAGGTAACCATTTCATCTCATCTCCATTGAATTTGACGATCTCTCCCACTTTGACCGCTTGGCGGGCTTCTGTTCTAGCCATCTGACGCGTAAAGCTTTCTTGGACCATCGTGTTATTTAATATCGAATTATCGGTATATAAATTTCTCGGATCATTATCAGGTCTATAGGGAATATCATTAATAACAGGTCTATAATCACCCTTAATAGGGTTTGCTATAGGAGTTTCAACTTCACTAGCAGTATAGATGCGTGTAGGCTCCACACCTTGCGCATGTGATACTTCAGACCTAACGGGTTGACTCAATGTTACCGGGGGCATTGGTATGCCTTTTTGAATATTGACTAATTTGTCGCGTTCTAGCGCGATACTTTGCTGCACTTCTTGCAACTCTGCTCTACTTTCCCTCACTGTTCCCTTAAGTTGGTGGACAGTCTCCTGCATCTGTCCTAGCAGAAGATTCATCCCCCGCCATCCCTCTTCCACCCACTCAACCGCCGAAGCGGGAGTCGCCAACATAGTAGCGGGCTGACGCGGGACGACGGGAGACAAATTATTGATTTCTCTCTCTGCTATCTGGACAGGGGTGTTTGCATGGGCTGTTCCACCGGGTACAGGCAGTGTAGTGCTATGTAAAGGGAATTTAGAGTTAAGCTCTGGAAGTGTAGGGGTCTCTAGCACAGAATTGACTTTGGGAATTACAGGCCTAATTATTTCAGGTTCATCGACTATAGTAGGGAGTCTTTTGACCTGGATAAATTGTTCTATGGGTTCTGCACTACCTAAATCTGTGCTAGTTAGCTGTCTTTTAACAGCTGGGGGCAAAGCAGGCAATTTGCGACGGTAATATGTTTTTCTACGTCTACTTAAATGAGATCTATTTCCTCCGCCTTCAGGATCGGTAGTATCGCCTTCCTCTGAGGATGTGTACCCCTGGCGTTTAGGAGTAGATTTTCTCATCATCTGCATTTGATTAGCAGTAAACTGTTTAGTTATACTGTCTTGTGTCTCTTGCAGATTCTCCAACTCCAGTTGGGTAGTCTGCTCAGATGCTCTCCTTTCTACTTCTGCCACTGCCTTCGCTGCCTTTCTTTCGGCTTCTGCATCTGCCGCTTTTGCCTTTCTTTCGGCTTCTGCATCTGCCATAACCGCCGCCATATCCGCCGCCTTTTGTTCCTCTATCCTTCTTTTCTTTATTTGTTCTTCTCGGACTCTAGTGAGGCGGAGTTTTTCATCACATTCAGCTTGGTTTGCAGCTAACATTTCGGCATCGAGTGCGTCCAACACAAGCTTGGTTCCTTCACTATTAGGGCGAAGTCCAGACAGTCGTCTCCTCAACTCTTCGTCTCCTATGAACCGCTGATAGTCTGACAGATAGATGTCAATGGCATCTCTAGTTCGCGGCTTCTCTGCTGCTGTTAATTCGCTTTCCACTTCGCTTTCCACTTCGCTTTCCACTTCGCTTTCCACTTGAGGAGAAGCAGCGTCGGTTGATTCTTCAAAGGTTGGTCGCTCATCATAAACCGTATCCGCCATCTTCGCTCCGCGTTCGGGTCTCCGCTCAGCAGTATCCGAACAACTGGAGCCATCGGGCCGCTGAGAACTAGGTTCTGGGCTAGGAGGTTGCTGCTGTTTGATAGCTGCTTCTTGATCCCGCTTGACTTGGGCCCGAGTGCCGATGATAGACCTACGGTGTTCTACTAGTCTAGGGTCTGACACTACTACGGTAGGGATGGCCTTTCTTACAGCAGGAGGTGACTTAGACTTGGATCTAGGATGTTCTATACTGGGATCTGGGTCACTGATCTTTTTAAGACACTGTCTAACAGTCATTCTAACACTTTCCAAAAGACTATCCGACAGTGATTGGGTTGTGTCCGACATGTTTGTTTACACAGTTGAATGCCTACGGCTATAAATACAGTTAAAGCAAGTCTAGTAATTCAGTATCACTGCTAGCCTAATAATTAATTACCGATACTGCTACTTAATATAGCGGGATATATATATTATATCAGAATACCGGTATGCTTATAGTATATATAAGTATTATTACAGACTAGATTTGCCACAGAGTACCGGTGTATAAATTTAGCACAAATATATATATAAATATATAAATATATAATAGGCCTATCGTGGATACCGGTATACAGCTTACACTTATAATATATATAAAGTATAACTATGAACTAAAATTAATTACAGAATACCGGTATGATTTCAGCTCAAATTTATAGAAATAAATATAATAAGCCTATGGTAAATACCGGTATGTCAATTATTTTAGAATAATTGAATTTCTGAATATTTAGGGTTACTTGGTTACTTTAACTTACTTTGTTACCGTTATTTAAGCAGTAGTCCAACTGATTTTGAGACCTAGTTGTTGTATGGCAGGCCTACTACTTATAAATCGTTTGAGTTGATTTATAATATTTATATACCCGTTATATGGGTTTTTGTCAATATTTGAAATAAATGTTATTATTTCCGGGGGTTTACTACACAGAAACTGAACGCCTCTCAGTGAAGTGCTATTTATTTGACACTAAAACTGATAATTCTAATTTACCTAAGTTACTTAATACTACAAATTACTTACGATACGGGTGAGATTAATTCTCTAATTAAACACAACAAAATATTACGTACGAATTTTTAGGGTAATTTTACAGGAAGTCTACAAACCAGCCTAACAAAGGGTTAGATTTCTGGTTATTATCAACAGACAGGGTACTACGGTATTTGAATAATAAGTAGTAGTAAATATATTGTACTGTCCAGATAGGAAAATACCACCGCCTGACGACCTATAACCGTATCGCTATAGGTACTACGTTATGTATCACGGATTGTTCCTACCCAGAAGCTAATAGAGCTAACGAATGTGCCTATCAACCACTTTACAACACAAATATACTGCCTACACTAATTACTTCGGAAGGCACTGTACACTAAACCCTAAATTAGGTACAAGTACCGGTATAACAAATAATCAGTAGTTAAATATACTTGAACAGTTAAAAGAACCACGGCATCTGCCGGAGTGACCGAAGCACAAAGTCGTCAGTCTTTACCTACGCCAAGCAGCCCTGATGTAGTACCGGGGTTAGTTTAACTATAACGGTATGTATAACAAGCACAATTACTGTAGGAATAAACTTGGGGACATGAATGTTGCGAATAATCGCATAAACTCTGAATAATAAATATTACGCTACCCGTACAGAATACTCAAACAAATACAAACCAAACGCTGGCAGACTACTATCAAGCCTAAACAAACTACTGTATGTGCAGATTCTGAAACTGTTAGTTAGTATGCGTGCTAACACGGTAGTACGACTTACTCTTTAAGAGGGGATTGACCTTACAGTGTTGACTGCCCCAACTTACTAACGGCGCTTGATCAGACCAACTCTACACACGCAGCAATCCCTTCAGACCCAAAAATAGCTAGACAACAATCCAGCCTACAAAATATTTGAGTAATAACTATTACGGTACCTGAACAGACCACACAAACAAACACAGGCTAAAACACTGGCAGACTACGATCAAGCCTAAATAAACTACAGTATATGCAGACTCTGAAACTGTTAGTTAGTATGCGTGCTAACACGGTAGTACGACTTACTCTTTAAGAGGGGATTGACCTTACAGTGTTGACTGCCCCAACTTACTAACGGCACTTTATCAGACAAACTCTACACACGCCGCAATCTCTCCAAACCCAACCACAGTCAGACAGCAGCTCAGCCTACAATTATCTGAACAATCTGAGCAGGGTCACACGCCTTCTGCTCAATATTAGCCTACTAGGAAATAAAACTGACAGAAATAAGTAAGCTCCAAAAGAAACAAGGGGTGTACAGTCCCTAATCTCTTAAACAGCCTACCGGTATACAATAATCAAAATCGAATAATACTAAAAGTACTTGTACAGCAGTACCGGTACCGGTGATGACAGTTAGGCCTACTGACCTACAAAGTACCGGTTCAGTTTTACCAGTCACTACGGTATTTTGCAACCTTATTGCCTACTGCAATAAGATTGTAAACCGTTACTGTTCTCCAGAACAGTATTAAACTACACCTAATGCCTACACTTGCAACCTTATTGCCTACTGCAATAAGATTAATTATAAACTGTTACTGTTCGCGCTTTTGAAGACCTTTAGCAGTTTAACCTGCCAAAATTTATATGTCTTTTCGTTAATTAAAACCACTTTAGCATACGACAATAATTTATGCTAATACGCAAAACATTAGCCGAAGTCAGCCCATGCGCGATCATTCACCCGATGGATCTACACCCGGGAGACTGAATTCGGATGCTTGAATTGTATTATTACAGTGTAAGGTTGTAGTGTATACCTAATGTATTATTCGATAGATCGTTAATAATTAATCTCTGACAGATATTATTGGCTTTCGGGAAATATTAACAGTTCCTTTAGGACGTGGCGCTTTATCTATTTAAACAGAACTAGGACTTATACTAAACGCAACGATACTGCTGCTGATTAAAGTATAAAACGTATTCTTTAGGAAATACTTTGTTACCAATCACAATCATACACACTATTCTGCCGACAGTCAGTACATTTGATCACACATAAAGAGAGCAGTAATTGACTCACGTAGGGTCTGCTAAATAACATTGGATTCAATACACACCACATTAATATAAATCGCAATTGTTATATATAGCCGGTCTCTCTAACCTGTAGTGTTATCAAGAAAATTGGGAATTGGGTGATTTATCCGTATTATCCAAATAGCAATATTTCCATCAACAAATATTTACAATTAATAACTGACGGTAAAATAACAGTACAAACAATATGATTAATGAGTTAGGTTAGTGATTTAAGTCAGGATTGATGAGGTAACAGTTTATACTTTCGATAATTCAAGCAGTTTACGGTACAGCAGTATTGGTTACAAAATGCCGGTGTTTCTGGCTTAGACAGCAATAACAACAAAAAGTAACAACTCTCTCTCTCTCTCTCTGTAAGACAGAACACTCTCCTTATGATCGGCAGGAAAGCTACACGTCGACAGGAAAAACCGCCCTGATTGGCCCAAGCCAAACAAAGAACCACGCGGCCAATGGCTGTTTCCATGTCAGCAACCAGCTGCTAGATGTCGTAATATGAATCATCACGGCTAAGCTGTGAAAGGTGGTTCGTGCATTACAAGTTTTTGTCTTACCATGTCCGCTAAAACACGTATATAGCAGAATGATTTTTATGTCCGTTAAAACACCTGTAAAGGTACCTTGCGGGCGAGGGGAATATATCTACAGTTAGAAAACCTTTTAGAGTATTCCAGCGCCTGTGGGGAAACTGGATTGCGAAGCAAAAGGGGCCAGTTATATCCCACAGAAGCTTTTACAGATGATCCACTCTTTAAGATCTCATTATTAAGATATTTCAATATAGACTTTTCATAAAATAAAATAAAAATAGAAAATGTCCCTCCATTAAATTTATGTACAGTACTCACGATTATTTGTAAACAAACGCGAACACCAATTGTATGTCGATTACTGCTGCAGCATCGATAGCCCATCACCGAAATTACACGCAATAAGTATCTCCAAAGCTTCCCCTTTTAACCTCCATAAATTATGTTCTGGCTGAATGAATTTCTTCACAACCCTCCGGCATCAAATGTAATTACTTTTCAAATCCGAGTCACTCTGGTGCAACGGAGCAAGGAAAACTAGGCGCTAATGGCGAGAAAACGAAATCAGCCCACATTCTGTTCCAATGCGAGGGACATGTGACAGTTAGGGAATTAAAGGATGAATACAGTGTTATTTGGTTCTACAGGGATGAGTTACATAGCGATGGCAGTGTGTAAATCGATTTATATAGATGGCAATAGGCAGGACATTGGGAAGCCTAATTTCAATAATGTATCTGCTGGTCGAAATCAATATAATTTTATTAAGATGCAGAGGTGCCAATTCACCTAAACCTTTGATGAGGCTTGGGAAATAACCAATCCGGTTTTGTATCAAAATCATTGATCAAAATTTTTCTGAGAAATCTAAATTTAAAATATGTATAAATATTTAATAATTAACATAATTAATTAGCCTATTTGTAGGTAATCGGGCCTTTCCACCTGTTTAAACTATCTATGAACAAAACCATTTCATTGTTATATAACAAATAAAAAATAAACCATTGACTTAAATGATCACAAATGTCTTGCGAAATTGCAACCTTCATATCGCCACCATTCTTCACATTTATTGGTGTGATTTATTTTTGCCATTACCAACTTATACACATGTACAATAGAGTCAAACGACATTACACATGCAGCGCTTACAAGTCTATTTCTGAATATATTATGATAACTTACTCGTAAGAAAAATACAATACTATTAGGTAATTTAAACATGTTTAACCTGTTTAAATTACTTCATAATTTATACAATCTATGGATGTTAAAACATATAGTCAATAAAATACAATACTATTTAACAGAGCCAAATTTCTCAGAACTAGAATTAACACAGATGATTTGAAATGCGAGAAGTTTTTGTGTAGAAATTTAAATTAGATTTACTAGTCACACCACAGCAGAGTTCATATTACCAGAACAGAGGTAATATACTATTTATTTCCAGGTCTCTACACAACCGAATATAGTACATATTACACGTAGGCTGCGACTGAGGATTGATTGCATCCCAATTAGTTCACAAAGTGTCCGCGGAACCGAGAGGATCTAATGTCGCTTTATTTCACACAAAATATGTATCATTAGCCCCGCATTGGCAATAGTGGTTGTCCTTGGCCACCACCCTTTATCCGATTGGGAACCCCAGTTCGACGAAACTCACAGTAGTTGTTTACCCATTGGTAGAAATAACTCTTGTTAGCGACTTCAGCAACATACTGCCCCCCTAACTGGAATAAAGAAATTTCTCTGGAGAAAGGCCATAAATTTTAAATAACATGCATCACAACATCTTCTCGACGTTGTGCTCATTTGCGACACACTTAGATAACGATGAATTTTGATAAATGATCCTGATTCATATTCGAAACAAGTAAAATTTCAATTTATCATTTTGCTGAGCAATGAATGACCATAATTTGGTTCTTTTTTAAATTTAGTTTCATTCCATACTCTTTGAAATATTTTCTTAGAATATTTAATTGGGGTATAGACAGTGTGTCTGCCTGTTGAATGAGCACAGCATCATTCATAAATAGCATAGAACTTAGAAAACTAAGCCAACCATTGGTCATTGGGTGGTAATTGGTTTAGCAACCAAACTATCAGTTGTTGTAAATCCGAATATACTACTGGGTGCTCCTTGTTTTACACTACTCACTCGGGATTCATTAAAAAAACGTTTATACAAGAAGTTCAATGTATTACTTTAAATAGCCTTCAGAGTTCCCAACATCTTCAATCTGCAACCTAATTCTTTAAGAGCTTCAAACAACTTAAATCTCACTACATTTTCATAGCCTTCTTCGAAGTTATCAATCGACTGGATTTTTTTCTTGGCTGAGCAGTTTATGAATCGGGGAGATAATATCTGTTCAATACAACCCCGCATATTTTGCCCACCTGCCTGTTCCGGAGTTGACTTGAATCATTAAGATAATCGCTGCTTAGAATCACTTCATATTGTCTCTCTAATCCATCCATTGTGGATGGATATCTCATGGTAATTCCATGGTGATAATGTCCCTTTCTTCAACAGGAATACTAATCTAGAGGTTGCCCATTCCACTGGTAGTATTGATCCTGAACAAATCAAATTGAACAAGATAAGAAAACAGACCATCCAATTAATGGGCAATCATCTCATAATTAATCCCTTGTGGTACTCCATTGGTATCGCTAGCTGAACTAACTTTCATTTGCTTAACTGAGCATCCATTCATCTGCTTAATTGTTCATGCATTGTAATTAGTTAATCTAATAGGGGCATATACACTGTCGAATGGATTGAGTTCATATTTTAAAACATATGAGGGTTCAACAGGGCTTCTATAAGCTGCTTGAATTGAACAGGTGAGGGTGTAGCTCATCCCTAAAGAGATTATTGTTCATACGATTATGCTACCTACCATGTTTTGTTTACTCTCTCCATAGGCCGCCAATTCACAAGATCTGGTCCTCAGGGCAAAAATAGTCATGCTAAGTGGAGGCGGCCCGGTTTAAATCAAGCTTTGGGAACGAATGAAGCACCTCCGATGCTGTGAAGAGTCTGGCTGGAGATGTATTCATTGTACAATGACCCCAGCATATCATATTTATCTATGTGCTACACAGATATGTGGTGTCATTGGCCAGGATAGACTATCGACTCATGTACAGTGCACCTCTTCTGCTTCTCTAAATAATACTATTTACATCCTTCTGTCTGTGCAAAGTATCTCTTTACAATGTATTAACCCGATTGGTGTCTTACAAGTAATTAAATTCCAAAATTGTAACATTATGAATCGACTGGATGATAAACTGTGTGAAACTAATGTTGTTAAAAAGAAGAGTAATATTTTGGGTATGCATTTATGCCTCAAAATTAATTTTGCCTAATTTGGTAAAAAAAAACACTAATGTTTACTAATGAGTATCACAGTAAGCTGATCTAGCGCGTTGTACATCAATCTCTACTGTGTATATTTGTATGAATTAAAATTAGCAGAAATATTTCGAATATAAATTACAATGCTTTACTTAAATGCCCGCACACCATTACTATTATCCACAAAATAAATAATTTATTGGATACTTTATTGGAAGTTTTTTCTTCAGCACAATTAGTTTTATCTGATAAATTACCTGATAATTTCTCAGCATACAATATGAGTTGGACTGGTTTGATAAGGATGCCCAGAGATCAATAATTTATGAAAAATATATCGCAAATATTGGATCATCCCAAGCACAAATCGATTAGTCTGCTAAATCCAGTATATTAACCAACACTGCTAAACACTGATGTTACCGGGACATTACACAAAATATTATCAGCAATATATGTGACAGCTAATATAAATGCATGTCTAGTCCACAACATTGTGTTTTCGGACAAAGAGTTTACTTACTGTGTTTGTCTCAAAAAAACTGTCCAAATCGATGTTGTAATATTTTTTTTTCTTTTTATTTCAATATTAAAATTTCTGTCAAACAGCAATATCCGTTTTCATCATTTTGCTGCTATTCGATTAAAATGGAGGAAAAATCAATAGTTTCAATGTCTGAATTGGAGAAACAGGGAAGGGTGGGGGGCTTGACGAAATCACATATCGGCGAATTTAAATCTCCTTCCTAACAGGAATACCAATGTTAATTAAGGGAATGGAACACGTTCGTGGGGCGTCGCGCAGCACTCGAACTTGAGCAAGTTCGAAACAAGTTTGATTTGATCTGGAGTGATGTGATAAATATCACGATTAAAAGATTTCGCGAGAAGAAAAATATCGAAAATATCATGAGTATAAAAATATGGCGAGTAAAAATATGGCAAGTAAAATATCGCAAGTAAAATAGATTTTTATGGTAGCGAGTCTTAATACAAAAACTATAGCTAGAAAAATTTTTATTTTTTAAAATAAGACATTGTTTATTTTCGTTTCTATGGTACTAGAGTTTCCTAGCATTTTCAATGGTAGCTAGTGTTTTTACAAAAACAATATTTATTTTAGTTTTTATGGTAATAGCTAGTATTTTGGTTGGTAGCTAGTGTTTCATTCCAAAAATTATAGCTAATTTTACTCGCGATACTTTTTTTCACATCTTTTTTTTTCAACTCTCGATATTTTTTCTCGATATTTTTACTCACGATATTTTTACTTGGGATATTTTTCATGTCTTGATATTTTTCAACATAACCCTATTATTTATTGCTATTTTTTATTTGTAATGATATTCTACATTCAACAACAGCGTATAATATTTTTGCACTATCACATCATTTTTTTCATTTTCAGAAAACTCCAAAACATGACTAATTATTTCCTCTTGTCGTTGGCAATAGCGGATCTCTTCGTGGCTATTCTTGTGATGCCTCTAGCGGTTATGGTGCTGGTTATAGGTAAATTATTATATTTCGCTAATATTTCGTAAATTAGTTCCAATATATTATTATTTTTCATTCTTTAATTATAACATTTACATAAATCAGCCACACCGCCAGGATGCATTGATCACCGCACGGCACGGTAATGCAACGTTTCTCGACATGTAAATCATCTGCATATCAGTCAGTCACTGTCTTTTAGACATTTATAGGAAGGGAAAACACAGCTTGCCAACACATTGTTACTGTCTTTTAGCAGAAGATTCAGAAATGTCAATAGGTAACCACAACGTTGTTCCCTCTTAAAGGATGCCTGCAATAGAACAATATCATGTCGGATGATCTACAGGATGGTCAGTTCTACCGCAGTGGCTGCTGCTCTCATTCATTGTCCCTGTAGTAGTTGGGATTCCTAATAATTTAACGAAGTTTCACACATACTATTTTTTTTTTTTTTTACATACAATTATCACTAATTTTAAATTAGCAATTAATCCTATTCATTAATCCTGCATATTATTCTTGCGTATGTAGCAAGCCATCTTAGGTTTTATGGGGTAAGACCCCCAGGAGGATAAGCACAAGCTTTTCTGATTTTCCCGAAGTTTACATAAGTAAAAACCAGAGGCGTAGCGAGCCCTTCTAGCGCACAGGGGAATGCCCCCCCCCCCCCCCCTTCAATAAGTTTAAATTTTCTTTTATGACGTTGTTTTCTTAAATATTATACATCTAACAGTGTACTGTATATATAACTATATCAAATCTATTTTACACAAGTTTGATATAGTGTAGTGCACTTATATTATATAGCGTGGCGAGCGAAGCGAATATAATCCGACTAATCCGGAACTAATCCGACCGAAGTTGTTCCAACTGTCAATAATACAAAATCTGTTCCAGGGGGGAAAATTAAAAAGAAAAAGAAAAAAAAAACATCAGAAAAAATATATCTCCAAACAAACCGGGCGGGGAATTTAAAATGATAATTGAACTGACAATTTGACTGAAAATTCTTTACTTCGGCTTTCATTGTTGTAGTTTGTAACTGTTGTAGTTGGCAAGTTGGTCGAAAGAAAAAGGCGCTTAACCAAATTCCTTCAGTTTTTCCTTTATTATTTTTGTTTACACGAAGCACGATACAATTTATCTTATTTGCTATGCAGTATCTATCTAGGTTAGTAAAATACTCACAGTTGTAGAGGTAATAGTAGTTCTTAGTCGAAACAAAAATATAAATGGTTATTTGAGTTATTGGCAATGAGTTATTTCTTTTTCTGATAAGTTTATTATCGAATTATTATATTTATTAGGGAATTGTTAGGACAGAATATCGACGATTTATTGTAATTGTAATTCAATTTTTGATTTATAATAAATTTTAATATTTTGTTTATTATTAAAAGCTGATGGTTGTATTTATTCGAGTAAATCATAAAGCCCATCAGAGTTATTAGAGTCCACTGTTCCCACGATAGATGCGGCGTTACCCATTAAGATCGCTATTAACAGCCTCTGCAACAATCGATGGGATCGTGGCACCATGGTAGCGTTGTGGAGTCGTCTTCCTAGGTCATTCAGGAATGTTGCAGTGGCTGGTCCGGGTCCGCCAAAGGTCTCAAAGGCAACAGGAGTAAATTGATAACCACGGTCTATAAGATCCTTTCGTATTTTTATTTTCTCCTGTTCCTGAGCAACGCGTCCTCCCTCAATCTGGCTGGTGGATAAGTGGCTTGGTGCGAGAGGGTCCACCACAGAGGCGTCCCAGGTCAATGTCTTTCCGCTCTCCCAAGGCACTAGAGTCATCCCATCCACCCGTTTACCATCTGTTCTAGAGAGGCCGGGTGGTTCTAGAATAGAGGGGATTTTATAGCTGGCTATCCACGCTTCACGATCTCATTCAACATTGAATGGCGGGCGAGTCGGCCAGCAATCTTCTGGCAATAAAGGCCGTGCAGTCCATCCTCATGGACTGGGCTTCCACACCTGCTGCAGGAGTGGGGCTCGGTTAATTTGCAGCCGAGGCGGGTAGCGATTGATATGCGGAGTTGAGAATAAACTTAGGTTTTGTTGATTATTAATCAACACTCAACACATTCTAGAAGTCTTCGTGGTTGTATTTATAATTATGGTTATATTACATAAACCATTTTGACATCATATTAAACAGCCAATTACCGCATATATTGCTGCACTGGCAATGATTTACGAATTATATAGGAAACACTAACTTTAGTATTTCATTGACACACTATATTGTGCGATTTTTTTTCCAAGTAAGTACCATCAATGTAAGTTATACTGATAAGTCAGTCTGACTACCCATACGTCGGTCGTACCAAGTATAATGACGTGGTACTTGTGAATTTGAATTGCTTTAAACACCACCCACACCCCGCCCACTTGTCACAAACTGTAACGATTTTCAACACCCCTTAATAGAAAGGAGCACATAACAGTGGTAGTCTTTTCTATAAAATACAAATTATTTAAATATAAATTGTAGTATTGTTTTATATTTATTATTTTTATTAATCAACTAATAGCCTACACCAGCACAACTTGTAAAAGCTTTAGACCCTACAAGTCAATTTACCACGAGTTTTGCGATGGTGTAATGATTAATTTATTCCTATTATCCCTTGATACATAAATTAAGATCATAATTTAATTGCAGGTAAGTAATATAGACACTTTTATGTATAACTGAACTTCTGAATAACTTAACTACACCCATACTGCATCAGTTAGCCTTCACTAATAATTTATTTTGTTTCTGGTGTTTTGGGTCAATGATATAACTAATATTCCAGTTTCATTTCACATGTTAAAATTTAACTGCTGGTGCTAACCAAAAACATTAATCGTTCTTTAAATTTTTTTTTTTTTTTTTTTTTTTTTCCAATAACTATATTTTCATTTTAAATTTTTTTTTTTTTAGTCAAAAGTACATAATTTAATCGGTGGGTAAATATTATAAAAGTACTACTTTCAGTGTTCATAAATCACAATAAAAGTTATTTAAATAGTTTTCTCAGTTATAGCTAATTTCTTCAAATTTACATCAAGATTATATCCTAGTTGTGCTCGGAAGTTGGGTAGTTAAAAAGTGTTCTCCATTGCTAACACGTGAAACTAATTAATCGAATCACTGGCACTTGTGAAACACATCAATTATTATTTTTCATTGTGGTTGATGGATATTTACAATAATTTTTATATTATATATAGGCCAATCTCACGAGCTTGGCGAATTATCCATTTTACTTGAAAGCCATTTAATTCTCCTGTTGATGTTGGTGTGCATTTGTGACCCATTGTAATAACTCTATTCTAATTTATTAGGTTTATATGAACGCTTTGAATCGTTCTATCATGAATAATTAAATAATATTACCAAAAGTCTTTTTAAATAAATTATATGTATTATTACCTATTGCTGTGTGATTAGGCCATGGTATCATTTCAACTGATTTTTTCATGATTATAAATGCTTTTGATTTGTTTTGTTATGAATAATGAAATTAATTATGCCAGTTATCTTTGTAAATAAAATATTGTAAATTATTGGATAAGCGTAGCTTAATCCTTTAAACCTACATACAAAATGTAGTTTGAACATCATTATAGAATATTCTTCGAGATTATATCTGATTGAGTGAATGGCTTTTCGGCCTGTCAATGTCTCTTATTTATCAATATTCCTTTGTCGCCCTCGTTGAATTTGATGATTCGCCAAAGTCAGCGGGGGTTTGACCTCCCGCATCCGTACTGAACTCTACGACAATCGTTATATCTCCTCCGTTTTAATTGAGTTGTTTACTCCGAATGGTGGCTATTGTTATACAACTTGTATCTTGCCCTATTATTTTATTTATTCTTAGAGGTGGACTGTTGCTCAAAATTGCTTGAACTATATTAATTGCATCTTGTGCAACTAATTAATAGCCCTGTCAGAATGATGACCATTTTGTACAATATCCCCTATCAATTCAGAATAATCAATTTTAATCGCCTAATATTCTAGACATTTTATTTTAATCAATAATTTTATTACACACTGAGAAAAAATCGTAAACTTATTTTAAACATTCTAAACAAAGTATTAATATAATTAATTTTCTGCAGTTATTCATTTTCAACTGTATCAATTTTCTAGTGCACTGAGCCAGCTGCTAGTGCACTGAGCCATCTGCTAGGGCACCGAGCCAGCTGCTAGTGCACCGAGCCAGCTGATAGGGCGCCGAGCCAGCTGCCAGTGCACCGAGCCAGCTGCTAGTGCATCGAACCCGCTAGGTGGTGGAGAGGTGAATTACTTTGCTTCTAGATGGAAGGTGATGGGTTCGATCCCATGGCGAACCTGGGGCGAGAGTAATGAAAAGTGATGGATAGCCTCGGTGTGTTCAACCTTGGGAATTATTGTGGCTCCATTCGTGCCTTACAGGAATTATTGTGGCTCCATTCGTGCCTTACAGGAATTATTGTGGCTCCATTCGTGCCTTACAGGTATCAGCAAAGCGAGTCGCATGCAGTGATTCGCGTTTTAGGTTCACTAATAATTTTCTTTACTCATCTTTCACTGAGCCAACAACATTAATAAAAGTAATTGAGCGAGATAAAATAAACCTAATAATGTGCAAACTGTTTGTATAAGTATAAGTAATAAGTATAAGTATAAGTAATATACTTAAATTCACAACTGAATTTTGATGATCTGGTTTAAGAGGCTTTTGTTTGCATATTATTGCAAGTGAAATTCTTTGAATTTAATTTCAACGTTCAACACTAGTAGGTTTAGTATAAGGCGTGGCGCACATGAGTGAAATTATTAATCAGGGCCTATGTGTCCTGGGATAGTGACTTAATAAACTTACAACCGTTTCTCTATCTCCCCTTAATTTCCATACAAATGAAATTGCATGAAATTTTAAATTCCTAGCACGTTTGAGAAACTAGAAATGGCACTAAAAGAAAATCGCTGAGAATTGAAAATATGGCGAGAGCGGCGCATTGCGAATTCACACAGTGAAAGGGGTTATACAAGAGGAAGGCCTTAATACAGCTGGTGCGCTATAATACAACCAATGTAGCCTATCCTTGCACAGTATTCTGTCACAGAGTGGCTCAATTTAGGGATCTTTATTTTTTATACAATTTAACTATTTCCGCGTTAGAATCCAATTATTAATATAATATTAATTAATATATTGCCAAAGGTATACAATTAACATGTTGAATTATTTTAAAACTTGTACAATACAAGTAAATAATATATAATACATAATACACATTGCTGGAGTGAAATCCTAATAGAAATTAATGTTTAGTTTTCTGTATCGTACGTATACAACAAAAAATGAAGCTAAACAAATCTTAACGGAGTGGGAGCGCGGGGGGGGGGGGGTGGGGGGTAAGGCTATTAATTAATTAATTAATTAAATTCATGGTGATATAATGTTGTATGGTCTGACGGTAAGGCCTACAGATTATTATATTTAAATTAACAATAAACTTTTAATACCGGTCAGCCGCTACTATAATACAGTAATAATTGGCAGTAAGCTACACTTGCATATTAAAAAAAGTCGCCGGTAAACCCAACAAGGGTAAAGCAAGGGTAAGTTGAAGTTGAAGTAAAGCTGCAATACTCAGATAATGCAATAGGCTGACAGTCAAGCGCTTGCTAACCGGTAGGCAAGGAAGTGCTGCCTATCCGTCAGGAATTTTGTTGAGTTTGCAAATGTGAAAAGCATTTTAACAATCCTTCTGGTCGTGAATTTAATTAATTGTGGTGTCAAAAGACGCGCAAGAATTTCCGCTTTCAATTGATATAAGCCACGTGCGAAATGATTGAGATTTAATATGTATTTGAATCGATCGAAAATCTCTACCCATAGAAACCAAAATATTAAATTATCAGAGCACTTTAATGATGTCATATATGTAGTAGCCAATCACAGCCGATTTTCAAAATTGGCTTCCCACACTTACTTAAACCCGCCATTTAGACCGTTTCGTCATGTTTTTACAAAAAGCACACCCCGCTACTCGATTCAGAGCATCTTGTTCTCCCTTATTCAATTGTTTCTATCTCAACAATTTTTTCGCGCACCAACCCTATTAATCACGATAGAGGGAACTTATATTTATTTATTTAACATGTGCGTTTGTGCAAACATTAATTTGCTTCCCAATTGTTCAAAATGAGCAAAAAAAGGCGGGAACTTTATCGTAGAAATTATTGGATTCACAATCCAAAATTTATAAAAAAATATATCTCACAATCTCACTGACCAAAACATTAATTAAATTATTATTTATAAGCTATGGCCTCTTCTGTGTGGCTGCTGGCCTCGAAATGTGAAACCGGCTAAAAAAGTTATAAATTATTTACATAATATTTATTCTGATATCATATCACCCATTAAAATTGCATCATAATTGGATTCATGAAACTTTGCCAGTTTCGTAAGGTATATATTAATAAATGGGGCAATTCTTTAATTGTTAGGTTCTCAAGTTATGGTCATTTACCGACGAGTCACAGTAAATGATTAGGCAATACAGTTTATAGTTACCATGTCTTACGTTCTATCCGTCATACAGTTGTTAATGTTAATATTAGTTTAGTAAGGGGTAATGGATATAAGGCAACTTAAAACTAATGACTACTAAACATTCGAGTGCTATCTTAATTGTTCATTGTTAGAATGAGTGGTCAAGTGGAATGGCAGAATAGGACAAAAGAGTTACCAACAAAAGATCAAAATCGTCTTTAGGATTATTTCATTGTGTCGCAACTGCCAAGATTTTCTATAAATTAATAATTCGGTTTATAAGCCTTAATATTAACGTGTTAGACCTTAAGTGATAAACCAGCCCGGGGGCGAACTTTAATCTTGGATTGCAATAAATCATATGCCACATATTCATTCATTTAGGATTCCAGCATTCTCTATTGCATTGTGGGCACAAGGTTTAGTTCCAATGCACGTACTTTCTACACAGCAACTCTGTGCAGCAATATATGTTTATCTCAATTTCCCAATTTTTTCACTTCTACTTCTCCGTCCAAGTGATTTATTGTGTCGTTCTTACGTGATCTGTATTTGGAACATTAATGTAGCGGTTCCGAGTGGATACAACATCTTAACAGCTTTCAAATTAATGTTTGGTGGCGCAGCAAAGAGGCTTTCGCAGGAGGGGTAATAAAGAAAGGTTTGGGTAGTTATGGAGTGCTCATTCTTGAGAGTTAGCATATGACCTGGTAACAGCCAAAAGAGAGGAGACGTCGGGTTGCTTCCGGTGGTGTTTATGTTTCAAACGTTCAATGAGCACATTTTCATTTGTTCATCATTTAACGAAATGGGGATCGGAACATTATGCGTCAGCGTGGAGTGAATCCTTTAATGTTAAAGTGGATCTATTGAGGATACGGTTTGCGATGCATCCTAGTTGTGTGCCTGATATATGATGTACGAGTACGACACTACCGGTTCCACAAACCACGATAATATGTCCACAAATTTACCAATTAAGTTTCATGTTCTAAGAAAGAATACCTTTCTTGAAAATATAAACTGCTGATGAACATTTTTGTTTGCTGTTTACAATAATTTTGCTAACCGTAGGTTCACAGTTATGTTTATCGATTTATGCAAAACGACTTATTAATATATTTAATTTATTTCTAGTTCTACCAATCTTAAAAATTAAAGCGCTTGTGTACTGTGTATATTTTTTTGGATGAGTTGTATTAAATTGTTCTAGATGCTGATGTGCGCTTTGGAAAATATCACTATCGCTGAGATCTCTCTGAAAAAACGCCTTCCCGCCTAACTGCCTAGCCATATAACTGTGTTAAAAAATAACTGTTAACCAAAAAATCAAAGTTGTTAAAAAAATATTACAAAAAAATGATCATAGCGTAATGATATTTGAATTAACTTGAATGTATAAATCAGGGTATATCCCATTGTTGTTCCATGAGTACCCCATGGGTTCCTGTCTGACCCGGCAGGCAGGAGGGTTTTCAAAGTAGTTAATGTATTGCTGCTTATGAC